>JAOWAR010167660.1:0-10052 GCA_028571005.1 Clathrina lutea | reverse complement strand
TATTTACTCCTTTTTTTTTAGAAGCCAAGTAGGAAACGAGCCATCACACTCAAAGCTCTCAGCAGAAGACAAAAAAGAAAGACAAGTGTTGAAAAGACAAGGGTCAAACTCCACTACGTCGGAAAAGTACTGCCTAACGCATTCAAGATCGTAGCTGATGAGAGCCTGCTCATGAGCGACGCTCGGTTCTCCTTTGGCTTTCCGCTGCTTGAGAACACCATTCGAACACCTCTCGAATGTGGCATTTTTCCAGATATTGCATTCGCAACGGCCCAAAGTTGCACAAACATAGCGACCTATTCAGCTGCAGTATGAGCAGCAAGATACCTATTCTGCTTGTAGAACTCGCCGTTCTTCATTCGTAGCCTGACGTAGAAAGAACGCAGTACCTCGTTCAAGTCAGCTGGCGAACAACTTTCCAAATCCAGCACCAACGACTCCTCTTTACAAAAATCCTGCAACACACCTATCCAAAACTTAGTGTTCTTTGCTGTGCTAGCTGGAACGCATACCAACAAAGCATTCTGAACCCTGCTTGTCGATCCTTTGGCGAAGCGTACCTTTTTGAGTGGACATTCAGAGGACATTTTCTCTGCTCCTCTCCCCCAAGCAAATAACAGCTTTTGAGCTACGTGCTCTTGCATTTGTTGAACACCACTTAAGAATCCACCTGAATTCCAATGCTCACTCAGCCGGCTTGGGAGAGCGGAGCATCGCTTGCCTGGACAAGATAAGTATCTTAATTTCTTCGCCTTCGGAATTATCAGCTGTAAAAGCCTCGGCATTTACCAGCTGATAATTCCTCGGGCTCAGAAAGTAATATAATACACCATTCTTGGCATGCAATATCTTTTAATGAAGCAATAATTTTCGTACAGCAACTGTGAACGTTGGCAAGAAACAGTTATTTTGGCGTTTAAATAATTTTGGTCATTGGTTTTCCTACTCTTCTCCCAAAATCCTGTTGTATGCTCAACACAAATCGAAGTTACTTTGCTGGAAGAACCATGATAAATTGATCGAAGTTAGGTCCTTACTGCAAATTTGCTGATCTGACCGTGCGCATCGGGTTGTTGTTTTTATCCAGGCCACGTACTGACTTACACGAGTGAGTACAGTGTAGGTGCCTGGCTGGGCACAGATCCTGCCTCCCCAGCTGATAATGCCCATCAGTATCTATTCATTTCGCGATTGATCGTAAAATGTGGCCGGTCCTCCAGAATCTCCGAAGCAAGTGTCTGCACCAGGTCGCCCAATGCATAGCATAGTGTGGTGAAGAGGGACGCCAGGATAAGCTATTTGGCATGCCTGCTGGCTAGTTGTAAACAATCTTGTTCCTAGCAGAAAAAGAGAGTTTCGCCTTCCTCGAATTGGCGCTCCCAAAGGAAGTGTAATTCCCCAGCCAGTCACCAAATATGGACTCCTTGGTCTTTCATGGCAAGTGTCACTTTCACTTTCAGGGAGATGGACAAGGGAGATGGTAAGGCCAGGTGGTACACCTTTCTCCAGCTGCAAGATGGCAAGGTCGTGCAGGTTCGATTTCTGATTGCGGTTTGGATGAATGAAAACTGCTTTGACACGGCGGACCTGCTCTCCAGGTTCAAGAACAAAAGGCAGTCGCTTTCCAACTTTGACTACAACTTTGCCTGCATCAAAGTGTGCTTTGGTGATGTTCTCCACACAATGGGCAGCTGTTAGGATGAAGCGCTTCTTAACCAAGACGCCACCGCACATGACAAAGGGCGGACTGTTGTTGATTCTCCTCTCGTCCCAGAGCATTGCCTGCCAAGTTGCATTGTGGCGAGAAACCGTGAAGCCATTGATGATTCTGTTTCGCCATCGTCTGACAGGAGAACTGGTCGAACAATCTAGTGAGAAAGTGTTAAACATGAGAGTACGGCTGGGAGAAAGAGAAACAGACAGACAGCAGACAGACAGACAGACAGCGGACAGACAGACAGACAGACAGACAGAGAAAGAGAGACAGAGATGGGAAAGAAATCAACAGAAACACAGAGAGAGAGAGGCAGGGAGAGGAGGGGGACGGAGAGAGGGGGTAGAGGAAGAGAGGGGGTTGTCACATTACCATACAGCACAGATTACAATCTCTGAAAGTCTTGTACCTACTGGCAGTGATGAGATTTAGTGTCCAACTGTCTTCTCCAAAGATGTTTGAAGCCACACACTGGTACAGGGTTGCATCTGTTGAGGATTTTTGAATTGTCAAGACAGAGTCACGTGTTTGCGCTTGAGATAAAGGGAGGGCCCTTCCTTCAGCTGACAGCCATTTCCAGGCTATAGTCGGCCGTGGAACTCCACTGACTTCACAAATCAAGCTGACGGTGGCTCCCTGTCCAATTGTCAGCGTTCGGAAATGCTTTGAAGTTATCCTTGGATACTCTGAAGAGAATGTTCATACAAATAAATCATGCCTGTCAGCTTTGATGCAAGAGGCCTGGATCTGCTGATGATTGGTAAAACCTCAGAATCGGAAATGGAAAGAAGAATGATGAAAGGTCAAAAAAAACTTGCCCTGGAAGGAGGGTGGGAAGTCACCATCACGAGAGAGGTATGCTCTCTTGTGAAGACTCGATAAGCAAACAACCAAACATACAACAAATCAAACAACAAACAAACAACCAAACTCCCAGCAATATCTACTTTTCACAACACGGCACAGCGAAGCCTTAAACTTAGGCAAGCATCAAGCTGCAGCTGAGATTGATTAATTTGACATGACAATTTCAGCTTGGGTGATACTTCCAGTCCAGGGTTTGGTTTTGATGCCTGGTGTTGTACTCTGATGAAAGGAACTAAGTGCTTTGTTTGAGCTGTGCATTTTCCAAGCGTGTGCAAATCAGCCTAAATAATCCGTCTTCCCTGATACCAGTGAATTTGAAAGTGAACTGAAGAAGAAAAGAGAGAAAGTTGTCAACTTAAACTGAACGTTGTCTTCTCACATTGGCTACAGGTCAGTCAGGGCTTTAGCTTGTTTTTATGAGAAGGAAGGAGCGGCCTTAACTCAGACTTGGGCCTGTTACTACAGTGAACTCGGGCGATAGGTGGGGGGGGGGTCATCAGTGCCAAGCATCTTAATAGCTTCTGTCAATTCGTTGCTCACTGCCAATAAGAAAGGAAACGGTTGCTCTCCGCTGCACCCTTTCTGCGATGTTGTAGGAACAAGTGTACACTCCCTCATCAGCTGATGTCACTTGGAGAAGGAGCAAAGAGCCATTTTGAAGAACAAACATTCTGCTCTCGTCCAAAGCCACTTCACCTGGCTGAGACCAGGACACTAATTGCAGGCAGGACTCCGGCTTAACAGGGCAATCAAGGATAACTGTCCTGTTTTCCAAGCCATACGTTTTCTGGTGATTCGCTGGATCTCCTGCATGTAAACAGCCAGTTATTCTCACCCGCATTTGTGCACAAAGTTTGTGTTGCATTTAAATTATGTATCATTTTGCTGTTTTCAGTGTGATTACTGAACTTAGCTTATCGACGGTGACAAACAACTTACTAGTCACGTGCACGGTCTGACTACTGAGAAGGACATGATAACCTGAATATTGCTGTATAGAAATTGAGCACACGTCATTGAGGTATTGAATAGAGTGAGGCTTCAATCGGAGCTGACTAATGTACTTCGCTTACCACTTGACCCCAAAGCGTGCAACAAATGGACAATGAGAACAGCGAGCAGAGCAGCTGCGGCAGGTTTCATTGTTGCAATACGTCCAACCATCCGGCGCCTGGCAGTGTTGGGGCTCGTGTTGTATACCCAAGCCGCAGAAATTGCTCTCGATTAAGGCGGCGAAACGCAATACTGACTACCACAGCCGATCAGCTTCAAGCCGGTTTGGCCAAGGCATCGCACGCTCTGACGAGCGAAAAAAAGAATGCTGCGCTTACCAGTTTTAGGATCTCCAGGCTCTGGACAGCGAAGAGGTGGCGAAGGCAACCTGCTTTGCTGGTATCATACTTCACACACTGAGCCATCAGTAGTGAGACTACGACGGTTGAAGTCGATCATGCAACGCGTTGAAAGATCTCGACATAAGCGCGCTGATCATAATTATTATCATTGAGACACCGTACCGAATATGTTCGCTCCTTCGACGCCGATCCGTTTGACTACCACCGTGATGACCACGGATCGTCCAGTGTGCAATCCAGCCGATTGGCGGCCTCGCGATTTGTAACGAGCGACTGCACCACCCATTGAACCTCGCGATCAATGGATCTAGTGATCATGATGATTCGGATGAACTTCGGAAAAAAAGCGAATATGCCTTTATCATGTTTGTTGATGTTACTTATGATTTACCGGAGCTCATTGATTTCACGGTAACGCCGGTGCCCTGACCTGCGTACGCGAGTAGTCCGGCCGACTCAGCGGAGTCTTGTAGAATCGTGTCGGAATCACGGCGTTACAATGTCGAAGACACTTGGGGTCCCTGCGATCATGAACGAGCTTCTGTTCGACCATGATGACGAGGAGGATACGTGGGATGGCGACAATATTTTTCCCCTAGGCTGGCACTTGCATGCGACTATCGCCACAAGTCTGTTCCTCGAGTGACGTCGATTTGACAGACCCAAGGGTAGAGCAGTTGCCTCTCATCACCGACAAACAAATGGAAGTTTCAGCGTCCGTCCAACGCCGAGCCGGGTAGGATCTTAGCCGAGGCGAAGGTCACGCCGTTCATGAAAAAACAAATACGCTCACTGCGGCTGTGTTTATTAATAACGCCGCCGACTTCAGCTTCTACGACACATGCAGGGGAGCGTAGATCTACGTTCGACCGTCGGTGATCCAATGATGAAAGAGCGGAGCTTAGAAGGTGACGGTACCTTGATACGAAGTGATTGCCTGACATTAGCAGTTTGTGGGTTTACGAGTTCAGTCTCTCGATCAGCGCCTGCCATGTCACCGATGGCCTGTAATCCAGAATGTGTGAATCAAGAAAGTCACAGGTCACAGATCCGAGGATGGAACAGCGACGAAAATTCTAAGTCACACCACAAACAGTGGTATACACTGCGTTCGAGCTCCCTCGAATATCGCTGAACATGCAGCCAGTTAGCGTACCCGAGATTCCCATTTGGCCGGAGCAGAGTGCTGCAGAAGTGAATTGTCTGGTCCTGATGATTGAGGTTTGATGGCCAGCCACATCGATGCGACGAAACGAGACAGGACCGCTTGAAGTCCTTTTAGTCAAGACCTGTCACCTCAGAGAAAGTCAGAGCACTTTGGACCTATCAGTTTCGTAATTTCAAGTCAGCAGGGAGCCGTGCAGATGACAAGTTCCCTTTCTCTAACTCTCGAGGGATCCTAACTCGGCTTCAACTTCCATCATAGTTTCCAGCACACCAGTCTTCAAAACAGCGTCAGGATGTGTTGAGACGTTTTGCAAACTGTGCCATTGGCTTCACCAGTCAAAACTAAACACAGAGAACAGAAGACTCTACAATATATAACCTAAAACTCAGGTGGAAGAACTGGCAAGGCAAGAAAGACTAAAATGACACATAAAATAAAAAAGAACCCCCTTTCTCTGTCTATCTATGCTGGCACTTAAAATTCAACGATATAAGGGTAGCAAGTTTTGCTGCCATATTGATGAAAGACCATTGAAACCAGAGCCATCATATTCATAACTGATAAATCACGCAGGCATAGTTCGATCCTACTGAGAAACGGTGCTGAAAAGCAGGACTTCAATGTATTCCATTCTGAATATGACAGCAGGCTAAATGGAACAATCGAATGAACTAAACTCTGTAAAGATAAGATTATACCAAAAAAGGAAGAAACTCAAACGAGTTGCTACAAGAAGCATTAACACGGTTCACGATATGGAGTCTAAAAATAGAAGCAAGAAGGGAATTATTTTACCCGTTCTTTCTGGAATTATTAGTAGACAGAGATGAGAAGGAGAAGGGCAATGATGGCAAGGGCAGCAAAGTACACATGGTGCGGCGACTGAGCTCCAGATCGCATTCCTGTTGTGGCAATGCTGGGCTGAGTTTGACCTTTAGTCTCCACCGAGGGTAGGAACCGACCCTTCTGCGTCTGCATGCTGAATGTGTTGGTTGCCCGCACACCAGTGATACTGAAATAGACTTTGGATGGAGAGCTGGATGAGGTGGTTTGTCGGCGAGCCCTCGATGCAGGCTGTATGACAACCTGCTGTCTAGAGGTGTCCGGAGAAATGATCATGGTTCCAGTTTGACCCTCTAGCACTGTCATTGTTTGGTCATAATACGCTGGACCTGGGTTGGGAATGTCAAGAGCTGAGTAGACTTGGATGTTTCCGGTGAGAGTGGATAGTTCAAAAGTTACCTCAATTCCACCATCAGGAAATGGCAGCTCAGCAAACGTGGTCTCGTTGCCCTTAACATCACCGGTGACAGGCTGTCCGATGTCAATTGGTGCAGAGGCTAGGAAGTGAGAAGGGAGAGAAGTGAGCATTTCCTGAACTTCCTCTACCGTGTGTGTCAACGCTTGATGTTTGTGTCTCAGTAGGCCAATCTAGATGGTCGGACATTGAACGGGCTCAATCATCCACATGCATGTGTGTGCAGGTGGTCACCCAATGGTGTGCACATGTCACATCAAATTTTCTGCACAAAAATTCTACATGGTTTCACTCAGGCTTGCAACCATGGTTTCACTCAGGCTTGCAACCATGGTTACACCCAGGCTTGCAACCATGGTTACACACACTTTGAATTGTTCTCACCACCATAGTTCATGTTTCGGTTATCGCTTCAAACGATGCAGGGGATCTCAACTCTATTGCAATCGCCTTGTTCTTAAAGACTAATGATTTCATTTTTTTTCCAGTCTAGAGAATATAAAACGACAGAACAAAGTTTGCATGGTAGCTGAACAGACGAAGCAAGATTCGGCACTTATGAGCAAGATCTACACTCACCTTGGCAGGAGCGTTGTCGCAGTGCAGCGCGAATGTTGTCGATTGCATTGTAGTCGTTCACGGTGAAAACATGCGACTGGTCTGGGTTCGAGGCGATCTGCTTCAGCTCCTTTGCCTCGTAATTGTTAACGCCGATCGCGAACATGGTGATGCCAAGGTTCTGCGCCGCGAGAGAAGGCTGTAAGACGCTCCCACCTCGGTTCGCTCGTCCGTCCGTTATGACGATACCGACTCGTGATTTTAGCACGACAGAAGGGAGCGATGATGAAGAATCCGTGGACGTCATGGAAGTGCTGTTTTCATAGGGGCTCGAAGGGGTAGTTGGGTTAGTAGTAGCTGGCGATGAGAGAGAGAGGTTGAAGCCTTGCTCAATCATCGTCCGAATTGCAGGAGCAGTGGCTGTTCCTCCTTGGGTATACTTTGTTCGTGTGATCTCGGCAAGGACAGACGATTTGTTCTGGAACGTATTCAAACCGAACCTCACCGTGACGTAAGTGGCGTAGGTGATTAGGCCCACTCGAGTGCTGTCGGGCCCTATGTCGAAGTCTTCCACGATTTGCGAGACGAACGCCAAACTCTTCTGAAAGCCAGACCTCGTAACGCTCCCTGACGCGTCCACAACAAACACCATGTCGATGCTGGCCTTGCAAGCTGCAGAGAAGTATAATGTAGAAGAGGGGGAAGGAGGGGGGGGGGGGGTAAGAACTGGGCAGCACTTTAAGAGAGAAAGAGAAAGAGAAAGAGAGGGAGAGAGAGAGAGAGAGAAAGAGAGAAAGAGAGAGAAAACCCCGCGCATTTGCAGTGGTGGATCTTGACGCTAGTGTTAGAATTGTTCTCCAAGTTCCTTTTCTCAACTCCTTAGTTGGAGCGGTGAACATTTTCACTAGGGACAAGTACTTCAAACTGCAGACAGCCTTAGGGACAAATATGACACCTTTCAATTTTCATTCGGAGGGGTGGTGCGAAGTTCCGAGTACTTCAGCATGGCCTGGGTACGAGAGAGTCGTTCTCAGCTTGCTGCAGTATGATAATGATTTTGTACTTTTACACTCCACAAACGTTTGACAGTGACTGCTGGGAAGATGAACTTTACCTTAAAAGTTCTTGGGGCTGCTTCACGAATCAGGAGAACAGAGACTCGAAAAGAACTAAGACATTGCTAATATAGCCTACAGCACTTGTTACAGCACTTGTTACAGCACTTGTTACAGCACTTGTTGGCGGTAAAATAAGAACACGACGGCAAGGCCCTGAAGCTCGAATTCTCAAAACTGATGTTTCCCTAAATTGATGGGTTCTACCAGTCACCGGGCTTCGGCGATACCATTAGCCTACCAGAGATGAATTGACCCCGCGTATATCGTAAGGAAACGCTTACCACATTCGTCGTCGAGTTTCCTTGTCCTGTTGAGGAAAAGTGCGACCGAGCCATTGGTGTTGTATCGAGTTGCCCAGAACGAGGCCTGCAGGCTGATTTCAACAGGCAGGGCCGAGCCAGTGCTGAGTCGCATTTGTAGATAGAGCCGCGCCGCAATGGCGCTGTACAGTGGTTTTGCCAGGTCGCCCTTTGTAACGCTGCTCCAATCGATGGGTTGGCTGTCGGCGTTTCGGAGTATGCTCGTGTTCTGCACCTTCGTGATTAAGCTCCTCACGCTCGCCAAGGAAGTGTTTTGAGTTGCCAAGAGCATCGCCGCGGTGGCGCCCCACGGCCCGCCCGCGCTGGCACCGCCGCCGCCTTCGGTCTCGGCGTAGGCAATACGGCGAAGAAAGCCGTTGTCGTTGGGAAAGGCATCCAATCTGAGCAGCTTGGTTAAAACGGCCTCGACTACCTCGCAGCCTCCAGTGTTGGCCTGCAGTGTGAGATCTACTCTTGCTGCCCAAACGTTCATTGCAAGTGCAAGAAGGACGACGCAGAACACACACCCAGCGATACTGACGCGAGCCATGCTTGACGCAGGCTCCTCTCTTGCTGGTGGATCGAGTATTGGTCTATCTATGAGGCTCGAGAACTGTAAGGAGGAGAGGTGGACGTGTGTGGCGATCGGATCACTGACCCGACGAGACTGAGCGGGTAGCCCCAAGTCCGGCTCTAATATCCTTTTCTTGTTGACACGGAGACAGTAGGAGCTCCAGGAAAATTTCCCACCTTAACACGGACGCAGGCAAGGCGCGGCTCCACAATCATTCCTTAAAGGACTCTCTGTCTCGCGCTGATCTAATCCTGATATCATTGGGGCAGAAAAAAAACCCTTACACATCTCCCTCTAGCCGGGTAGGAATGTGGTGCGGGAGGATTTCGCGTGGCGTGACCGAGTCCCGAGCTGCTCGAAAACTCTATAAAAGGATTTGAAAGGGCTTCGACCAGCCATCATGTCAATCACATCATTCCCAGCCTGGACCGGACCACCCAGTCGAGGTGGCACGACATCGACACTGGGGCGTGCGCGCGTGTACATGTACATGTACGTAGCTACCATTCGTTTCGTTTTGTTTTGATCTCCGAGTTTTCCCCTTCATCATGGCAAACCTTCACCTACCGCGCTCGAGCTCACTTGAAGTAGCAGTTTTGCTTATTAACCCCCGCTTCCTGATGGGAACCATACACGCTAAGTCTAGCAACTTGCCTCGACCGCGGCCAAGCTGCAAAGGGAAGAAAGTATCAGACGGCGATAGAGAAGCTCCACTGATTTCTTTCATGTACTCCTTGTACAGCAGTCGAAGTCAGAATCCAAGACACCTGAAGCTTTTAAGCTCTGTCGCACTAGGGTTTCGGGTGACCGTGGCAATGGTAACGGCGCACACGATCTGGGAAGTCGATTACACCCATAATTATATACTAGCGGAGTACCCGTCCTTCGGACGGATTAGGCTTTGCATGCAAGGATTTCCTACCCGTCCTGCGGGTCGCGGACAGGTCATGTTTTGCAAATTGCACGAAATGAGCTGACCGGAGACCAGCGCGACCCGGCGATCCAAGAGGTGCACTTCCAAGAAGTGCACTGATCTTAGTGCGTAGGTGGGGCAGCGCCGCCAGCCGCGCGATGCCCGGTCCAAAAATGGCGTCCCCCGTGCATGTGCGATGTGAATTAATGAGCATGAATGGCTGTTGTG
>JAOWAR010167649.1:0-10052 GCA_028571005.1 Clathrina lutea | reverse complement strand
CCAATGGCCCCAGCCCCAGTGGTGAATGCGAGGCCAATCAGGAGACGTTTTCCGGGCGTTTTTTTCCCCTTTGCTTGGGTCTGATTGTAGGTCTTCAGCGACAAAATTGCCGCTCGTGAAGTGCTTGATCTAACCGTGAACTGTAAGCACAAGACAGATGGCTGTGAGTGGATAGGCGAACTGCGTGGGGAGGAGGTAAGCCCTTCACTGATTCTGTGCTTGACACGTATTTGATTGTACGTCGTTTCCCATCCGTAATCATTGTTTCTGCAGATGGTTAAAGCAACCATGCAGTTATCTGATTGGCCCGCTGCTGCCAACTTCCAGGGGAACACGTCCAGGCTTGGCCTTTTTACTTCAAAAATTACATTGAAATAAGTTTTTGGACTCACTGCTTTTGATAATCATGCAGTTCCCTTTTTTCCTTCGTCAACATTTAGCATCTGGTATTTCCAAGTTTTAGTGGGGTGTAACTCTTTCAGGGGAAGAACCAGCTATACCTTAGAGCAGTTTGCCGTAGCATTTTTCCGGAAGTGTTTTTCTCCAAGCCTATCGGAAGGCAGGCGTTGTTAGAAAAAATGCAGAAAGTTCGTTCTTTGCTGCTGGTGAAGCCAATTTTTCGTACTTGTATTCAACGACTTCAAGTACACAGAAGCCTTAAGAATCATGTTCGTATATTTTTTCTCCGCCTTTTCAGGACCATTATGCAAAGGACTGTATGCTGCAAGAGGAGCCATGTCCGCTTGGTTGCACGAAGGCCTTTCCTCGAAAGGACCTCTCTGAGATAGGACATCTGGCTGAGTGTCCACTTCGGGCATTAACCTGCCAACGCTGTCACCTGCAGCTCATCGCCAGGAACAAGGAGAGCAATGAGGTGAGTGCCAGGGCTGATCCCACTTGAACCCTTTTGCATGCCACTGACTTCGGCAAGAATTGTCAAAATGGCCATCCATGAATGTACTGGTGGTAGTAAGTGACTATGTTTCTAATCATCAGGATACTGCAATTTGATCATTGAAGACACATGTCTACAATGCATCGCAGGTTGGGCCATGTAGAAACGAAATGTTAGTTAAAAAACTAAGCCCTTCCTTGTCAATCGCTAGGAACTGAACGATGGCAGGTAGACAAGGGTTAATTTGGGCGAGCCTTCCTGCCAATATTCACCTTTGACAAGTTTTTTTTTTTTTATTATCGTCTTTCTCTCATACTCTAAGCTTTGCCTGATTTTCTTTTTTATCTAAGCTGAAAATTTTGAATTTTCTTGTCCGTTTCTCCAAAGCCCGAAGCCCAGCAAATGAAACTAAAGTTCTCCATTGCCAGCAATGGAATGGGACACGTACAGTCAGTGCCTGCTCTTTTTTTATTTTATTTTATTTTCATAAGCCAAAAGTCGCGATCTTTCTTTTTTCTCCTGATCTTTATGTATGACAAACATCGCAAAACTTCTTTCTCACTTTTTTCACTGACAACGACAGACGAGGCAAGTCATTTTACGCAGATCTGGGATAGCACACCTGACATAATTGCTTCTACGTTTATTTCACGCCTATCGATGCGTTCCCAACGTCTCCAGAGGACAACGCTTCCTGCTCTTCTTGCACTTTGACTTTGCCGTAAGGACACATGCAAAGCTAGGTAAAAGCTTGAAACTCGTCCACTTAGGGCCAGGCTGGCTGCAGAGCGGGTGAACGTCCTGTGTTTGCAAAGGTGTGGACTTCTCAAAGACAGGTCTGCTCATAAAGCGAAAAAGTCTGTGGAAAACAGGCATTTACTTCGCCGAAATCAAGCGCAAAAAAGTGCTACCACCAGCCACACATGCACCTCTTATGCGTTGAACTGCATCTTCGATTATTTTGGTTCGACTTCCGAAGTTCTTCGTCGCTCTTTTGTGTCATGGCTTTACCTTTGGCCATGGCCTGTGCTGCTAGGGTAGCGCAGACTGCTGTGGTCGTGCCTAGGTCGTTGGGCAGCTGTGATCGGAGTCGCCAGATTCGATCACGAAGCTCGCCATACATCGATCATGGTACTTATGGGGCTTGGTGTTCCGGGCCAGTGAGGTTCCAAAGTTGTCAAGGTGGTCTCCCTTCTCAACGGCGGTGAAGGTAGGCGTCTAGCCTTTCTTCTGTTCAGGTTCAGCACTTGTTTAGTTTGATTTTCGCCGTCAATTTTTTTGCTTCTGTTTCGACCGCACTTCACTTCCTGAGTGTCGTGTCGGTTGTCAATGCTTCTGCTTGCAGCAACGAACGCCGCCGAGTCGACGACCGAGACGCAATGCAGCGACTTGCTATCGCCTTGCTCTTTCCTTGCACTACGAGACATGTCTGAAGCAAGGGCAGAAATTTTAATGTCTGCGACGAAGAAGTCAAGTCGTCAAAAGACAGGCTTTCAACGAGGCAAAGCTGCCTGCTTGAGATCGAGCACTATCTACTATGTACATGTAGCTCTTCTTGCACCAAGCCTATGTGCAGGCACCGGGACTGGACGGTTGGTCTCATAGCAACGAGAATCGGTTGACAGACCTCACACCCGTGCGATTTGACCCACGTTGCTGGCCGTGCTGGGAAGAAGTATGTAGCCATCCAACTTATTTTCTTTTCGCTTTTCCGAGGCTCGTGGCTATTCTGATCAAAGAACGAAAAACTTGCATCACGGACATTTTTGTGAATGCTAAACTCTCATGGAATATGTTATGCTTCCTGAAAACAATGAAATCACAGATTGCTTTTTCGTCCGTCAGATTCACTTCATATTTGGCGCCATGACGTTGCATCGCAAACCGTTCAGGATTAAATTAAAATTGACAAGAAAGATCCACTCGTATTGCTTTTCTCGTCTGTACATCTTCACAACCGTAAGCTCATAAAGGCAGCAAAATGCCATGTCCTCCACAACAACTGGAACAAGTTTTGTCGTCTTGCGGCTGGAGGGTATGGACTGTGGGTACAAAGATCGACTCATAGTGCATCAACCGAAAAGCACTTGATGCAATCCATAGGCGTTTTACTTCTACAGGTCCTTAATGACAGTTATGATTTACCTCTAAGTAGAGGACAAACAAAATCATGATGATATGGCATAATCTTTTCCTTTTTTTGTTCTTACGTTTTGGTAGCTGTTTTGAACACTACTTCCTTGACACCTTCGTAATCATCGTGCCAGCATCCTTTTCGTGTGTTTTCACATAAATCGATCTTCAGCCTTTCTTTTCTTCTCTCCTCAGTGCATTGTATTAATGAGTGTGTGCAATCCGTTGTTTGCAGTATCACGACAGAGCGTGTACATTTGCTATTCAAGTAATTCTGCCGGCCAGCGTGCAAGACACTGAGGTACCGCCTTAGTACAGATCTATCACTAAAATCACAGGATCGTTGTCTACCTTTTGAGCAGATTTGGTTTGATTCATTTAGTTTAAAATACGGTGACCTTTAAGAATTCATCCTCGTGTGCCTGTATATAAATCCTTCTGAGCTCAGTTCTAAGTATTATGAAGTCCCAGTTATTTTTTCCAGATTAGAGTTTCAGCACTGACGATGTTGACAAAAGAATGTTTCCCTTTCCCCGTCGGCTTTTTTTTTTTAGCCGAGGGTCATTCTAGCTGTTGATTGTTGTCAATAAACATTCGTTGTTGTCAAACACTTAGTTGCTACTAGTCCATTTCCAAATGTGTCACCACACTCAGAATTGGCTTTGCAGTGGGCATGTGAGATGGCTTACACTGTCAAGAACAGAAGTTTGCACTTTGCGCCATCCTTGTTTTGGCATTTAGGGTCAAAGCGTTCTTTGAGAAAAATGCAAGGTTGGGCGTCGTACCCTTCTCTTGTTTTCTTTCCCTTTTGGAACCGGCTTCTGTGTTCTGTTCATTGCATGGGCAGATGTTTCCCCTATTATTGTAGAATGTCCAAGATGTTTATTCAATTGCAGAAACCTTCTCTGTTCAAAATTACTGTTCCATTTTAATTATTCTATTCCTTTCCTTTTCCTGCTCTTTCAGCGGATTGTCTTCTGGTCAGGCTCATTGAGATGGAAGCACAGGAGTGAGAATGTGAGGAAAATTGTTGCAGATCTTTTCACTGCCCTCAATGTTTTAAGTTTGTGTCTCGGTTCGAAGCACGAGCTCCTAGACTCCAAGTCCGGCAACTAATATTGTTTCTCTTTAGCTGTAACCACAGCTCTGTCAGATCTGGTAGGTATCCCCCTTTAAGACAATATTCTCCGCAATCAATAATAGTTATTTTGGTTCTCAAATTGGACTTTTCAAGAAGCTCTTTTTTCCTGTGAGGCGCATCGCAGTAGTTCACGGAACTGAGGTTCGTCCATGCCGTATGGATAGACCAAAGCTCGCCATGAGCCAACCTTTTAAGCCAGTGAATTGCCTCAGCGATTGACAGCTTTAGCCCTGTTCAGCTAGGCACCGTTTATCGCATGCTCGAATTCAGTCTGTGCCCATCTGGAATGTTGAAAGAAAAAAATGTTTCAGTTCTCCTTTCAAGTTGTTCATCTGTTTTGTATTTTCAGGTGCCTCATTCACACGGCCTGGTGTCTGTCGATGTCCATGGCAGTCGGAGCAATCCGCTTTTGGGGTAAGCTCTACTTGGCCTGCTCTTTATTGTTTTGTTTGTTTATTTTTCAGAGTTTCTGTTAACCTTACATTTTTTTTTGTATATCAAACAATTTCACCTCGTGCTAATCAGAATGGATTTTGTGTGTCTCACTGTGATCATTTTTCGATTGAAGGAAGTTCATTAAATGCTCATACTCCGTGCTGAAATCGGGACTTAAATTTGCGGCACCAAATCGCCTAGGAGACGAGTCACTCGTCCGCCATTTTTTTCTTTGCAAGAAACGAAATGTGGGTCTGTATTTTTTTTTCTTTTCATGTAATATCAGACAACTTCAGTCAGTTTAGGACTACCTCTGCTGATGTTCTTTCAGGATCGCAGTGGACTGGGAGAATGACTTTATGGTCGACATCACGAATCGGTTCATCTTGGTGAGTGGAGCACCATGTTGTATGTGTATGCTCATTTACAAGTATCTGTCCTATGTCTGGGCCATTATGGATTATAGGGAGAGTAGAGTTATTGTATTCAAATTTATGATAACCCAGTCTGATCGTTTAAATGTGCTGTTTGCTTCTCCACTGCCCTGGAGCTACTTGTGGTTTTGTCCTTTCAGATAAGCTTTAGCCAGAGTGATGCTTTCTCCATTCCGTTTCCAAAGGCTGTTCTCGTAAACTCATGAAAATGGGGAGAACATTTTTGGAAAGCTTTCCATTCTACAATACATCATCGTGTACAGTTTTCATTTTTCCCCTCTCGGCTCTTTAGCTTGCACTATCAAGATTTCCCTCCGCACTAGGCAGCAAAAGTGCAGAGGAAAGAAAGGGCGCAGGAGCGGGCTTAAATCTGCGACATTGTCGCCAAGCACAGTTTCATCGAACAGTAGGAATAGCTTGATCTAGATTGCTCTTCCACTCATCCAACTCACTTGGCTGAGTGGAAAAGCAGTTCAGGTGAGTGGCAGAGTGGTCCAGGTCACACCACTCCAACTGTGTGAGGTGTAGATGCTGGAGGTCCGAGCCCGCTCCTCTGCTTTTTATTCCTTCTTGCTTTCTTTCCTTTCTTTCTTTCTCTGGCTTCTCTGGTATCCTTAATCTTTCTGTTTTCGATTTGTCAGATGAGTCGACTGATATCCATGAAGTTAGACAAGCTGATCGTTTCTTCCCGTTTTGTCTTGGCAGCGTTACATCTTGAGTGAGATACAGCCAAACGACTTCCACCGCGGCATTGTACACATCATTCACGACAACCACTTTGACCATTTCCACCAGAGCTTCAAGTTGGACGAGAATGTATGGCAGGAAGTCAATATGCCAAACTAAATTGGTCCTCCTCTCTTCTTCCAATCTCTCTTCTCTTTCATCTTCCAGCATCGCTCCTTGTCTGTTTACGTCTGTGATTGCTTAGTCATTTTCCTTCGCTGTGGTAGAAAAAATGCCTTCCAAGTATTCCTTTAAAATTTCTTGCGGCTGTCCTGGCTGCCATGCATCTGTTGTGATTAAATGTGAAGAAAATGATGTAAAAGAACACTGCTAGCGGTCGACAGTTGAAAAGTGCATGGATCTGTTTGCGAAAGGGGACGTTTAAAATAAAGGCACGTTCCACATGTCGACATCTATTTTTTAACCAAAACGGCTTCAAAAACAAAGCTGTTTTTTTTTTGTTTAGTAAAAGGGTAAGTCTCCCCTGTGCTGTTGCGGAAGGCATCTTTCTAATGCTTGTGACATTAGCAGGCAAATTCACAACTTGTGTGCTGATTCGTTTCAGTTTGCGGTCGGGAAAGCTGTCGACCATGCAGGCAGGGTCTCGCACTTTATCCTCAGCTACGACCTGAGCCTTCACTGCTTTACCTTCCTCGTCCCAAAGGATCAGGTCAGAACACAATTTGGGCAAAGCTGCTGCTTTTTCTTTTTAAGAAAAAATTCATTGTTTAGTCTTTCAGCTTGCGTTCCTCGCAGACCTTTGTCTAGGATAGCGTTCTTAGGTTATCATCGACTTTATCGAAAAGAATTTACTTTATTTAGTCCGGAGAAATTTCAAAGCACAACACCACTATTCTGGACTGTTTTTCAGGGTTTGGGTTTCATGCAATGAAATGCCTTTTGACTGAAAGAAAAAAAAAGCATTATCCTCCTTGCCACAGACTCTAAGTTAACCTATTCAATTTCCTTTCCTTTTTTTTGTTTCCAAGGATTTTACCTGTTTGTATCGGTCTGTCGTATCGGTTTGAGCTTAAGGTGGCTCGGGTGGTTCGGATATATCTGGTTTTTGAACAGAAAGTTGGCGATTATTTTAGTGAAATTTCATTGGAAGACCGACAGAAACTCATAGTAAAAATTTCTTGGCAGTTCACCACGGAAAAGTTAACCAGGGTGAACAAGCGTGTTTTATACGTATTACAATGGAAAATTGCAGTTTTTAGAACAAAAAAGTCGTCAAAATGGCTGGTGACCTGATGTTTTTCCGTCATAAGTTGATGTACTTTCGCTCGTTCTTTCAGAAAATGAGCACAAAACCCAATGTTCCTGTTCAATTTATGTAACTTCCCTCTTGCGGTTTAGAAACAGTCAATTTTTCGCATGGAATAGATCATCACAGTAACGCTAACACCGCAATGGTGCAGCCTCTAATTACTGGATGTGCAGGATAAAGATCACGAGGATGGTGCGAATCACACGCAGCGAGGTCGATAACACGGCTGCAGTGTGTCGGGGTCAAACTTGAAGACCTCTCCGAACTGGATGAGACGTCGACGCCGCTGCCCGCCGGCTCAACCTCGGTGTCCGTTCTGGGACCATTCTGCTCACGTTGGCGAGAGCCTGAAACGCATGCAGTAGGTACACACACGATGGAGCGGAGGTTACTCACTTCTTCCCCCTTTGGCGATTTTACACATTACGCCGTTAGGCTTACTTTCGTCGGCGTGATCGTCCAGTGCCCGTTTTTGTACTTTCACACCCGCACACAAGCGCCGACGACCTTTCCCGAACTTGGCATCAAACTTACGCAGCTGGGAGCCATGGACTGCTCGCACAAACCGCCCGCGATATCGAACTCGAGCCATGAACAACAAAAGGTACTGACAGGAGCAAACGACGACCCAGCTCAAGCTTGCCGCGCGTAGATGTAGCTGCCGCGCGTCGTCACGCTCCTTCAGCTGGATGCTTGTTTCCATGGGAATTGTCCGCCATTTTGACTGCAATTTCCGATGCGCACGCAGTCCGCCCCAGCCACCTTAATAGTCGTATGCAACATTCTTGCAGGGGCAGTCATGACGAGCCCACGCTGGCATGATCATGCGTGCTGCTAGTGCGGGCTGTGAGCACTGCTGCTTCCGGACAGCATACCTAAAATTACATGTAGCGTCTTTTCAGGTCTTTCACCTTTAGTAGTAGTACTCCTTTTTTCGTATTCCTTTTTATCGTATTACGCATGCCCCTTGCTTCTCTAAATGGAGGCTGCCATGCCTCGCGTATCGGCTTTTTCTTTTTCCCTGGCTTTTCAAGCGCGGTCAGACAAGCCTGAAGTACTAATAAGAGTCAATCGTTGTCCTGTTGAAACATTCATGAGAAGAAATTAGGGGTATCCGGTGTTCAAGACTTTTTCCATTTGTTCCTGTTGACGTGCAGCGCGTGTCGATCATGGCTTCTTGCTGGCAAGTAAGGCTGGATAAGCAGCCCATGCCTATTGAAACATCTTTCTTCCTGGCCGTAAGTAAATCGCTCGGTCTCTCGGAACCTCAACACCCAACTGATGATGGCGACCACCACTTTTCCTCCGTGTAAATTGAAGGACTGACCTTCTGCAGACCAGATGACCTTTTCAACCTAGCTTGCTTTCGTCTTTGATCGCTCCAAATGCGCAGGGATAACATTTTCGATCTGTCCTCTTTCAGCTTGCCGTCCTGGTCTTTCTGTTTATCTCGAGTGGACACGCCAGTCCCCTGCCCGTGCAATCAGACCGTTCAGATCCAAATGGAATGGTAATTGAAGGTAGGTACAATGCTATGCTGCTCCATTTCCATTCCATTTTCTAGCTTGTACGCGCAGGATCATGGCGACAGCGGTAAAGACGACTGGAATTGAAGATCTCCCCCCCCCCCCCCTCCATCCTCTGCCAGCATTTACCGGAGACAATGACAGACATGTACAGGAGCGTGGCCGGCGCGGAATTGGCAAGGACGCTACCGCGCCCGTATGCGAAGAAGGTAGGTTGAAGAAGTTAAGGAGCGTCGCCCCTGGACCAGTTTGACATGATGTCAATTTTTGAAAGTAGCTTTAAATATGCCTTCCTCCAGGTGAATTTTAGGCCGGCCGGTCCGGACTTTTGGGCCGATTCGCGAATAAGTTCTGCGAAGAAATTCCTCGCAGCTGATTGCTGTTCTGAATGTTGACGTCATCAGGCAAGTCGATGCACATGCATCCAGCGCGCAAGGTGGCTACTACCATGCATATTGTATGTAACGCACGCAACACCGTACCAATACATGGCATACAGGCATGCACGTGCACGGCCGAAGCAGTTATAGTTGTCTGCGGTATGCTGACGTTTGTCGTATTGCATCGTGTTGCGCTGCAAGGTTGGCCCTGAGTATTTCCAGCACTTTTGTGCAGTATCAGTATGACTATTATGTGGAAAGACACTACATGAGTGACCAATATGCAACATATTTTTTGGGACGAATTTGGGGATCTCTGCCAATCTGTCCTGAGGACGGTTTAAAAAAAAATACGGTATTTACGGACGACCCCTTAGACAATTTGTACCACGCTGTGGTAATCTTCTTTAGGTGTTGAAAAAAGACACATTTTCGATAGCGAATACTTTCGTCGTACAGTTCACAATCCATTCAGCAGAAAGAAATTTCGGTAAGCGAAGGAAACAACTACAAATTCCTCGAACTGATCGTTTCCTTGCCAGCACGTTCGCATAGTCGAGGTCGATCGAGCTCCGCCGTGATGATGACCGTTCGGTTTAAATTATAGAGGTTGTCGGCAACAACTTCGGTGGGTTACCCACCGAGAGAGTTTTTCATGAATCACGCGTACTCCAAAATGAGGTTTTGCATGGACTTGCTTCGCAACACGTCTACTCCAAGGCTGTTTTCGCACCTTACCAGCTCATTCATGCAGTAAATACTCGCCAATAGAGAATCGCCGTGGATCTAAAATTTATTTGTTGAATAAATCAAATGAAATAATCAAAGTAAAATATACATCACTGAAAAATATTCGTATTTCAAAAGGACGAAGAAGATTCTGATGGTTACAATTATAATAACGATGACAATGACAAGAAATGAAAATGCCAAGAAAAATAACAATATAAATACTATACTTATCCTGAAGAAGGCCCCGGCCGGGACAGGGGCCGAAACGTTGAGTTTGAACACTAAACTGGAGTGTGTGATTGAATCTACCAGAATATGTCCCAGTCACGATGCCTTTCAAAGAAAAAAATAAATAATATTATTAATAATAAGAAAGAAGG
>JAOWAR010167638.1:0-10052 GCA_028571005.1 Clathrina lutea | reverse complement strand
GGGGGGGCACGTGGGTGGGCGGGCACGCGGGTGGGCACGCGGGTGGGCACGCGGGCGGGCACGCAGGTGGGCAGGTGGGTGGGCACGCGGGCGGGCACGCGGGCACGCGGGCACGTGGGCACGCGGGCACGCGGGCGGGCGAGCACGCGAGTGGGTGGGCATGCAGGCAGACAGGAAAACTAGCGGACAGGCAGGCCAGCAGACAGGCAGGCTGACCGACTGACTAACCGACTGACTGACCGACCGACTGACCGACTGACTGACTGACCGACTGAAAGACACGAACACAGGACATGAAGACGGAAATATAATCATATAGATTTCACATTCAGACTGCCTCCCTAACATATACTGTATGCACCAGCTGTGTTAGAGTAGAATCAGCATCGCTGTGGGCTCAGTCTGTTTTCTGGGATATTTTGGAAGTAAACCAACTTACCATTTGGCGACGGAGACCCAGAACATCCTCAGAAGCTTGAAGCATTTTGTAGCACTTCTTCACCTTCTCCACAGGTGCAAACACGGCCAACAGGTGTAGTGCTCCGCGTTCGTAGGCCTGTGATGACAACAGCAGAGAAAACAAATTCATTGCTACCAGTTGGCCTGCACAAAAGTTCTCAGCTTAACTTCTTGGCATTTGAAAAATTTAATGAAGGTACTCCATAGAGAAATGAAATTTGAATCCTAGCTCAGAAAAGAAACTGACGGAATGAGCCATTTGGCAATGTCCTGACTACGGACCATTCGCCAAAGTGCCACCTTTCCCAATTGCATTAACCTCGTACGGACAGAACAGAAGAACATAATTTAGGGTAAGCGGCGCTATTTCAAACCTTCACTGTAAGTCTAAAGCTACGATTTGAGATGTCCTGACTGGGCAGTGTGAACACAATACAGCACACCATTGGAAGATGAGTGTTGCGAGATGTTTCACTGAAAGTGTCTCTATTAGAAAAAAAAAAACCAGAAAACAAAGAACAGCAGGCAGAGAGTGTCTACATAGGTTAGGCTGCATGCTATTTGGAGTGAGAAAAAGGAGCTAGAAGGTGTGGATATTGTTGAGGTGCCTATTTACAGTAGACACTTCTAGCTATAGAAATTTTCCGAGGCTCTCCCCTTTCTGGTACAGGCGTGAAATGGCCACCATGCTAGTCATTGCCACGTGCTTGCTTTTCTTAGCTTGAATACAATGTTCCACCGTGCCCAAGTAGAAGAGTCCAAGTTGAAAAAGAATTAAGTCTGCAGTGGCCTGTGTTCTAGCTGGAGTTAGAGCTGCGTATAGAGTCCCGTACAAAACACCCAAAATATTCCCTGCAGACAAAGCCACGCCACAAGCCAACTCTGCTCTACAGAATGGCATTTTTAGCTGTGGTTTAATCCATAGCCCTGTCGAGATTAAGTTGAGGGTTACTTTGGTAGTTGTGCAACTCTTCAGACATGATAGTGCTCTCTATCGCTCCAGTTATACGTTGATCCCGTATGCACTGCTGGCTGCTCTCTCCGCTGTAGCTCATGGTCATATGGACACGGACATAACATTCACGCCAGCCTTGCTCCATCTACTTGTGCTGCAGCAAAGTTTACCTATACAGCGCAATGAGCTCTGTTTCTGAAGTACGGTAGAAGAAAATACATGGTGAAATACTTACTGGTACAGTTTCTTATTCTTAGGCAGTGCCAAAGGGGAGGGGGGCTGCCACCCTTTATTCATACATCTTGCAATATCTATCATTATGATTCTGCCAGGAAAAATAATATCATGACGATTGGGAAGAAAGGTGGAGGGACTGCATCTTGGGACAAAACTATAGCCAATATCTAGGCTGGCTTGTTAAAGGTTAAAAATCCCATCTGTTGGCTAGCCATTTAGAGACGGTGAAGGCCATGGGGTGCCTCGGTGTGAAAATGAAGTTAGCATGACGTGCGGGATTTGAGAGTCATTTTGATCAGTCCTACACTTCAGGTTAAGGTCGGCGTGAGGAGCTTTGGAATCATGGACAATCACGATTATGCTGACTTTCGAAGTGTCAACAACTCGAATGGATGTGTATTACAACGTTTCGGTATTCTACGCCACCATCAGGTTCAATGACGGACGAGAGAATCGAGTAAAATAATGAAAGTGTTCTAATCCAAATCTAGGTTTTTTTTGCCCGACTATCAGAGTGGCCATTATTTAGATGATGCGTGTTTCCATCGGCAGTACAGTGTCATCTAGACAAGCCCTTTCCGTCAGGAACTTTGCTAGCCTTATTCCCTCAACCATTGCTTGTTTCGCGGAGGAATTGCCTAGTCCGTCTTTCGCTCAAAAGAGGTCCGTTCTCACACTCATGTGGCATAACCTAGGTGGATGGAGCGGTGGAATCGCCGTCGAGGACACGCCGCAGGCAGGGCCGGCTAAAGCACCAGGGCCTGCAGAAGGAGACTGGCGGAAGTCCGCCAACTAGAAGTTCGCAGAGCTGACCCAGGTCTTGGATGTCATCTGGAAGTAGGCTTTCTCTCTGTGAATCGTGTGAATCCATGCTACACGACACTGGGAGCGTATGAAATGAGAGCACAGACAAAGGGTATACTAGGCGCTTTAATACACCCACCAGCGAAGGCATCCATGGCTGTTTGCTTGAAGAAATACGAACAACAACTGCTCAAGAAGGACTAAACTCGACTTCGCGATCGTTTGAGGCTAAACACAGATGGTCAGTGAAGGCCGGACAATATGAAAGGCACATTTTTCGACGGTTGCTTTGAGTGACATGATGGTACTTGACTGCTCAGATATTTCCTTTTTTTCTAAAATGATCTGAAATTCTCGCCTCAGTGACCAAACGCAAATGAAGTGGCGTAGGCTAGGCCCACGCGAGTGCACAGGCCGTCAGGCCAACCATCCCCCCACTTCTGGGTGGGGTTTAATCTAGACGTTTGGCCATGTAACGGGCAAAAACCACTTTTCTTGTCGCTTATCTCCGCTTTCTTCTCTTTTCCTCAGTGACTTCTGATGAGGTTAGACATGGTATCCTGTACGAAAACTTTATCAGTTCGCTTGGGCACACTTTGGTTCGTTCAATTACACCTTCGAATCGATTCAAAGCTCGAGACATCTTTCGATTATGCAAGGAAATGATCAGAATAAGCGATGAATGGATTCCAAGCCGAGTGAATCGATCCCTCCCCTGGATGTGGATGAATATGTCCCGGGATGATTCACGCGCGAATTTGATTCTGAAATGGGCGGGCAGGGTAGAAAGAAGGAAGAAGGCGCAAGGAGTTATTGCTGAGCCGACGATGCTGGAGAAGAAGGGAGAACTTCCCGAGTTGGACAGAGGCGGTCGCCGTCCGCACACCTGCACCATGCCAGAAACCTTCAAGTTTCTAACGCTGATGCGAGGCGAGTCGACAGAAGGCCTTGGCTACTTTGAGCTGACAAAAACAAGGAAGATGGAGCGGGCGGAGGTAACGAAACTGTTTGCCGAAAAGCTCCGGGAAGACGGTGTGGTCGTCACTGCCACATAAATGGACACCAAGTGGAAATCCCTTGTTAGCTCTTTCAGGTCAACAGAGGATCACAACTCGAAGACCGGCAGCTTTCCGGAATAGGAAAGCATGTATCACAACGAAACGCCGGGCATAATGGGCTGCCGGGCCTCCACCTGCCCGAGGTCCTAGGCTGGGTCGGGTGTCACTCCTGTCGCCTAATCCCAGCTGCATTCCTTCCAATATTTCATGATCAAGCTCTTCCCAGCCGATCCGTCGCAGTTCTTTCTCCGTGCTGCCGATAGGCGGCGGTTGTTTCTCCGACCCTCGACCTAGCCCTCCCCCGCCGAGCGCCGACGAAATCGAAGAATTGATCGACGCTGGCTTTGCACTAGACTCGTCTGATGGTCGGAGTTCCCAGCTTATCAGTTGCAGCGTTCCGACCGGCTTGGTCACGATCGACCTCAGAGGAATCAGGGCCAAGCAAAGCTGCCTCTATTGGCTTAGATTTCAGCTGTTCAGGGACCGATGGTCACGATGAAGGTGAGCCAAGTGCAAAGCGAGCAAAAAGGAAATCCTCGAGCCGGTTGCTAACGAACGAAGTAATGATTTGGGCCCAGGACAATTCAAGGAAACAGACCAAGCAGGAAGAAGAAGAGAAGATGCAAATGATTAAAGAGCAGCAAACAGGGAAAATGGCGCTTCTGACTCGACTGGTGGCGGTGACTAAGCGGCAAGCTGAACAACAAGCTTCTTTGCGACATAACTAGCTGGCTAGTGACTCAAATGGCATGGTCAGCTGCGTACCCTTTTTATTTTTATTTTTTACCTCGAGTAGATCATCTTTGTACTCTTTGTATCAAAAGCTTGTTTATGCTGCCAAGGCTTCTCTGGCACATTCTCTCTCTCTCTCTATCTCGCTCTCTCTTTCTCTTCTACACTTCTTCTTCTTACCATCGTACTCAGTATTACTCATTCTGAATCGAGCTACGTTTCTGCTTTCCAGTCTGTGCATCATGGCCGTACTTTGTTCCAGTTTTTTACCTTCCATGTAGAACAAGTCAGCCTATTTAAAGGCGTTTCTCCTTGTGCTTTGCAATTGGGAAGCGGAGGGTCTATATCCCATTGTCAGTTTTGCAGCCATCTGTCATTATTGTGTACTTCATACGATATTGTCACAGCTTCTTCACAAGTTATGACTACAATCGTCCTTCACCAGTGTGTAATTTGCATATGGGAATTAGCAGTTTGTGCATGATGGCTTTCTGTGAAAACAACAAAAAATGTAATGTCCAGTGGCTGTGGGTGTTGTGTGATAAATTGTATGCTTGCTGCTCTCGTATGAGTTCATGACTATTGTAATCATGGTTTTCGTGGTTCAAAGAACGACAAGCATCATTGGATTATATTACAGACTCATCATTCTCTCCTTTTTCAGTTTCATGCTTAGAAGTATATACCTGGGGTTTTTTTCTCTTTCAGCGATGAGAAATCAATCCAGCATGGCTTACTTGGTTTAGCAAAATAAGTCAGGTCACACATTTTTTCCCTTCTTTATTTTATTCTGTCGTGTGCTAGTTGGTGCTGCAGCACCACATGTACAGTGACATGAGATGTTGCTTTTCTTTTCTTTTTGTGAAAGTACCTTCGAGATGATATGATAGCTATACAAAAAAACCAGAAACATGAAGGAAAATTTCAACTTCATGATGCAGTGATGCGACTGATGCAATCGAGTGTTATTGCCTCTACAGATGTAGATCAATTCTCAGTTAATGCTCCAATCAAGTCATGGCTAAAGCTAAATGATGCCTTCTAAAGCTGCTGCAACTGTGCACCACCTGGCTGAGGAGGCAAGATTCCCTCTTAGGCGTCAGGATCGTGGTCCACAACATCTTCTGGAGGAAGTAGAAAGTCTTCAACCTCCTCCTCTTCAGTGATGCAAACGTTGTGAAGTACACAACACCCAATGATCGTGTTCGGGATGGTCTCAACTTTGGCAACGACATGCAGAAGACGTCGCCATCGGCCAAGAAGACGACCCCAGGCTCGTTCAATGACATATCGAGCGCGAGCCATGTAGCGGTTGTACTTTCGCTGAGCAGGTGTCGGATGTGCAACACCTTTGCAAATCGGCCCAGAAAATTACATAAAGCATCGCAAACACGATGCACCACAGCATATGCAGACAAGTCACTCATTCCAAAGCGATCTGCGACTTTCTAGTAGGTTTCTAGAGTTCCAATATACCACAACTACACCATTTACTGCTTGCGCGAATCAACAGGTTCCCTTCCCCGGCATTGGACAGGCGGAATGTGTGGCATCTGAGCAACACGTCTAAAGTTCGCCGCGTCAACCTGACGTGCTGGCGGAAATCCTCCAAGGAGTACGAAGGGACAACCACCTCCGCGAAGTTGACAACGCGTGGCTTTATGGACCAAGGGACGAGGGTCTAGACGTAGGAAAATACAAATACGTCCCTGGAGCTGTCCATGCGATAGAGTTCCTCTTCGTCTTCGTCCAGGATAAACCAAATCAGATCCAGAAACGTTTCCATGTCGGCATTCCGCCCTTCAGCAGTTTGGGTGATCTTCGAAGTCGGTCTTCTCCATTTTTCCTGCTGCGTAGTCAGCGCTAGCGGAGATCGAGTCGCGGGAATCATCATCTATCGATCGGACGATCGTGACGTCGAGTCGACACCATTTTTTCGGCCCGACCGGGCTCGAGCTGAGTGCGCTTCGCGCGGGTCGCGTTCGATTACGGAGCGAATGAGTCCCATTCTTAGCTCAATCTGTAATCGATTCAAACTTGTAATCGAGTGCACCCTTTGTGTGCACAGGGACCAGAGAATTGTCGATAGGTTCAATCGGACTTTGAATGAATGTTTGTTTGGCTGCAAGTTACACCGGGAGCGAGCGAAACCGGCAATGGGCTTTGCGTCTGCCTGACGTGGTCAAAGCCCACAAAAATGAAATGACTTGCTTGACCAGGAAAAGACCTACGTAAGCCATTCACATGAATCGTGTCTACGTCTGCCTGCAGTGATCAAAGCCCAGAAACAAGAAATGACTCGTTAACCCGGACAAAGACCTACGCAAGCTATTCACATGAATCGTGTCTACTTGCGCGGAGCGATAACAGCTAGTACCATCAGCAATGGGACTCATGGAGAATTTTTGGGGGAGCGATGCCATTGTGTGCTACTTGTGTGCACCTGGACCACTCGAAGGAGGGAAACAGCGTCGCTCTACTGTTATCATTTGGTTGATTTACAGTCAATCTCACAACTCGAATATCATCACTTCATCATCACAATGCAATGGGTATACCAACCAGTTTCTTCGTCAGCATCATATTACGCACCCAAACGACTCTAGCCGAGCTTTTTCCTCTTCATATGTCATCATGTTAACTATACTCTCGCATTTCCCTGTTCATATGTCATCATGTAAACTATGACTCTCGCATTCCCCGACTTTGTGCACGCTCAGTCTGCGTTATGTAATTTGCTTCATTCCACTCCGAATATCCCAGGAATTAGACCTCCGCAAGCTATTCCCATGAATCGTGTCTACGAGCGCGAGGCGGCGACAGCTAGCATCATAAGCAGTCGGACTCATGGAGAATGCTTTTGGGAGCGATGCCATCATAGTACGCACTTAAACGACTTTACTGAGCCGAGCTTCTTCCTGTTCATATGTAAGGATGTCAGCTTTGACTATCGCATTTTGTGCACGTTCAGTCCTCGTTATGTTTGCTTCATTCCACTGCAATTACCCCTCCAATGCTGAGAGGTACCGCTGCCAAGTTACATCGTTATGCCGCTTCCTCATACCCTTAGGAGAGGCATAATTCTACTCTCCGACTCTCCCTTCTACGGGAGTAACTTCTACTTAGCTGTTTAGCGCAATGTAGCGTTCGCCTTCCATTTTCAGTTTCAAATTGCGCGGTGACCATTTGCTCCATTTGTCTAGCAAGTATTCATTAGGGTTTATCTGAAATTTTCCTTGCAGCTCTGGCCGGACAAGCTCGTCTAGGTTTTCTGCAGACATAGCCATGTACATGCTATCTGTGTTCATTTGTGTCAGCTCTAAGTCACGCCAGTAGACACACCAACCGGGAAAGTCACAGCATACTAGCCTGCACAGCTAAAACCATGGGAAAATCTTTTGCGATATAATAATAGATTGTTACGTTAACGGCTGGGACTTCTTGTCCATAGTCCAAATACCAGCGGAGTATTGGAGCTGAAAAGCAGAAACTGCACCGCCCAGAAGCTTACGTGTGTTCGTGCTCTTCCTTTCGGTAATATCTAGATAATTCAGCAGCTCTGTAGGGTCTTCTTCTTCTGCGCAATCTAGTGGTTGCAGAACAATGGAGACATTTCCGATAACAACTTTTTAGTTTTCCGTGACTCTCAGAAGCCGTACCATTCACGCGATTTTAGTTTCTCGATGGACTCATTGACTGCAGCTTTTTGGTCATAATAGTGCGAGACGGTTTCTTCACCACCGTCGAAGGGATTTCCTCAGTAGAGAGGTACAGTTCATTCGCTTCATTTAAATTGAGAACTTTCTGGCAAGCTGAAGGGTCGAGCGTCCTTGTAGTCATGCGAGCGAATACTGGTTCTACCGCCTTCACGCCGGGAAGAGTGAAAAGACTATGCACGGACCACAAATGACGCCATTCTTCAACATTCCATGTGCTTCTCGATCTGGCGCACACATTTCTGGAAGTTTCTAGTACCTCGGAGGAGAAATTGTAATGACCATCTAGGTGGACTGATGGCGTCCTTCAGAAATATCGACTCTCCGTTCTACAGAGAATTAGCCTGGCCATACAATGAACACCTACAAATGCATAAAACTCATATACTGTTCCTATCTTGGGATATCGTGCGAAATCGGATTTGGCACGGCTCGGAGTTTTGGAGCACGCGCTTACTCGAGGCAGCGATCGTCCAGTACATTCAAGTCCAATTCATTGATATCCTACTACAAAAACAGTGTGGGGATTTTCATGAAGAATTAAGCGTTCATTCTCTTTGGCCAGGGTAGTAACTGTGTTTGCAGAATACAGGATTCACATGTATTGTATTCTAACCAATCTGCGAAGGAAGCCATCTGGTCGGATCTATATCGAGTTGCTAGAATAGAGGCGTGCTGAGAAGATCTTCTACCTTGCTAACTTATTCTGTAGTGTCGAGAATGACCATGGCATTATCCTTGTCTTACCGTACAATCCGAAACATGCTGAACATACTCATTTAGCTAGATGTAACACCGCCGGTCCAAACCATGCTGTGTATTATATCCTACTCTGTGTTGTAACATTCATTTAACCTGAAGAAGCTCGGAGTGTCCTGAGCGAAACGTCCTTCTGTCTGAACAGAGTTGGAGTATAGAAAATAAAATTCTTCACCAAAGTTTCTCAACTAGACGTCCTTTTAGACATTTCTCTTTTCGCTCCTTTCCGCTTTCTAATCTTTTCTTGGTGACTTGTTCTATTTGATATGGGGATTGACATAGTATCCGATTAGAAACCTTCCCCAGTTCGCGGAGTCCCTCTCTTGAAGTCATCAGTACTTTTCTCGAAGATTTAATTCCTGACGTGACGCAGAATTTTAGACTGGTCTGCCTAAGGTGCCGTTGGTAATTTCCCCTGTACTAAAACTCATCGAAGAAAGTCTTCCCTCATCATTGCGGACCGTCTTCGATGCTATGTATTTCACTGCTCCTATGGTATCACCGAGTAAAACAGATATCGCAGGGTGTGCAACGTACTTCACTGCTCCTATGGTATCGCCGAGTGATACCTATACCGGGGTGTGAAATGCACTTCACTGCTCTGATGGCATTACCAAGTGAAACCGACATCGAAGTGTGCAATGTACTTTACTGCTGAAAGGGGAACTCCAGCCAAAAATGATTTTCAGGCTTCACTCCTTTCACTGAGAAAGGAGCTGTGTAGAAAGATTGGGTCTCGATTCGAATAATAATAGGCCGAAACGGCTCCGAGACAAAACGAAATCTCGGGTGCAGCGCCGAGGTCACGTCGCCGCAACACACCTCCAGAAGTGCCAGTGACGCAACTGAAGCAGCGCGAGATCATGCACTGCTCCAGCACTGCGGTCTGGTGCAGTGAAAATCATGGAAATTACCACTTGAGCCTCAATTCTTTAGTTTTTTGCCCGTTTCGGAGGGGCGTAGAGTGGCGCAGGTATTTGTCCACGAAAGCGACATCAACACGAGTTGTTCTGGCACTGCGTCGAACTGCTCGATGAGCTTAAGCAGTGGCGATTCTAACTGATTTAGAATCTGAATTGTGGTCGAGCCGTACAGCGGGGAGCCAGCATGGACGGAGGAAGAGCTTGCAGCCCGTGCTGCCCTGACAGGAGAGGAGGAAGGAAGTGGCCACAGAGAAGACGACCCTCTTTTGGTATGGCCACCTGCAAGTCGTGTCGGAACGACAGACTGGTGTGTGCGTGGCGAATGTTTCCCTATGCAAAGACGTGAAGAGTGTATTTGCTGTCATGAGTACGAAGAGGCGAGGAGAAAGTTGCAGGCTGCCAGTGCAGA
>JAOWAR010167637.1:0-16949 GCA_028571005.1 Clathrina lutea | reverse complement strand
GTGTGTGTGTGTGTGTGTGTGTGTGTGTGTGTGTGTGTGTGTGTGCACGTGCGTACGTGTCATGATTGATGTAAACTATGGTTTGACCAGAGGGAAAGGTGAAATGCGTCTCTGTGGTCAGCATGCAAAACAAAAAGTTACAAGAGCAGCAGAAGGCCGGTTTTATCAGTTGAGGCGCCATTATCCTGATACAATCCAGAGACTTCTATGCCCACCCGCTTCGGGACCTATCTCAAAATAGGGTAGGGCACTAAGGGATGACAACAGGTCCAAATCGCGCGCCCGCGCGCGTGTGTGTGTGTGTGTGTCTGTTCATCGCTGACAGGAGTCTGAGTTCCTACAGACATTACCCTTCAACAAAAAATTTTGAAATCCCAAAACAGCTTCTTGAAGAAAACCACATTCTTGTTCTCAAAACAAAACACGATTCACACAAGTCAAGTCATTCGAACTAAAGCCAGTGGCCACTGTCTAGTAATCCACTTCTTTCAACAATAAAAGACAAAAAACTAACAGAACACATCTTTTCAAAGGAAGCATAAGACGACGCAGAAGAAGGAAGCATGTATCTAATTGCTCTGTATGGCAGCAGTTCAGTATTGAAAGCATGAAAAAAAATCGTTTCATGGTTGCACTTAGCGTTTCTTTTCACAAGCAACGTTGATGAATAATTAGAAAAAAAAAAGCGCTAATTGCCATGAAAGCAATAAGCTTGCCTTTGTGTGAATTCTGTGGTGGGGGATTCAGACCAAATAGGTATGGTGATCTTGGGTGGGGGAGGAGGGAAGAAGTGGTCGTGTTATGACATCACAAACCCTCGTCATCACTACCTCGCTGCTCAGCCTGCTCAGGAACAACTTTTGGTTTTGGTTTCTTTTTTGGCTTTGACGCCGATGTCGTTGACGTGGCACTGCTCGTGGAGCTGGTTTTCTGCAGAAAGGGTACAATTAACGGCTTGAACATAATCTACACTTTATTCGACTGAAATCGACTTCTGCGGAAAAAAACAAGCCAGTTCATCAGAAAGCGCCTTGAGATACGAAAGAACATTCTTGACCAAGCTGACATTTTGTTGAGTGACCAGGTTGCGACAGCCTTCTTCAGACCAAACGTGCTTTGTTATGAATCAGGCCAAGGAAGGGTATTCAAGCTCACTGTGAAAGACACTTCACAAAGGCAGCTGCTTCTACAGCACATACGTAATCACCAGCATCCATTTCAAGACCTATCATTACAAAATCTAGTGCCTATGCAATGGAATTGGGATGACTCTTCAACACGAAGGTGCAATCCCTGGTTTAGCCCCTTTTCAAGTCCTACATGGATTTCAGTTGGCTTTGCAGGCAGACGCAAAATGCCTTTCACCAAATTACATCATACAACGTACTACTTATACCTTCTTTGGTGAAGGAGGTGGTGTTGGAATTTGAGGCTCCTGAGAGAGAGAAAGGGGGGGGGGGGGTGACCAAACAAACTTTCATCAAAAGAGCATTCCGTGAGATCACCTGTCTTCTACAGCAGTTACTCTGCAACACACGCCAAATCATCACACTTTGTTATCACTCCCTTTTTGGACCAAACGGTTGTGTATCGGTCTTCCATGACAAGAGATTCGTTGCTTGTTGCCTTCGAGGGTTTTGTCAGTCATGGACAAAGGCCAAGCCCTTACAGCTCATCATTCACACCTCTCTGGACTGATGTTTGCATAGTTGGCATATGTGACAAGACATTCATTGCTAGCCCAGTCAAAAGTACATCACCTGGAGAAGAATACAGGAAAACCGAGACGTAATAGTTCACATACCACTTCGCGCCATCGAAGCTCCTCCTGGACACGCTCAATGCAATCGTTCATGAAATCATACTGACAGGAAGAAGCAGATACGGAAATTCACAATGAAGAATCGGTGCGACTTCTCCCCACTCTTACACATCTTAGCACGATCAACATCAAATCACACTCCTCTGTAATTTAAACCCACGGCCTTTCTCATGACCTGGCACTCGACTGAATACACGATTGAATGCACGGTGGCAATCTTCCAGCTGTGCACCTTGATGTTGAGCTTTGCGCATAAACCTCGGTCCCTGGTACAGACTGCATCGAGTGTACTGTTCAATCAAGATTTCACCCATGCATCTTCGTGTGGTTGAAATGACAGACGACTGCTCGTGAATCGGTCGCAACCTTCTCAGTGCATGACTTAGAGAGTGTGCTTTCTAATTGAATCACACCATACACATATTTGGAGCACGAGGATGACAGCTTCTTTAAGACAGACGAATGCACACCAGCCGAAGCGTGCTTGAGAGAGTGACTTTGAAGGGTGCAAAGACAAGAGCCTTCTGAAGAGCGGGGTGGTGACCTTTGAGAACGAACATTACCGTCCTGCATACCACTGTACACAGCTTTTCTGCTAACTACTGGTCCTTTAAAGCTTCGTAACTTACATGGTCGGAGTACACTCGCACCCATTTTTCTTTGCCGTTTCGCTCATACTGGAAGACGAGTGACTCTTCTTCTATGTCAGCCTCAGACTTCTTGATGTTGGACCAATCAAATGTTGTCTCTTGGCCCTGAAGTTTGGCAGAAAAACCATATTGTTACGATCACAAGATGAAGCCAACACATGCTCCCACGAAAGCAAAGATCGAATGGAACTGTTACACAATTAGGCACAAGTGATTGGACGGCTGTTTTAACTCCTCAAATCGTTACTGGACAACGTGCCACTTTTACCCCTTCCAGCAATCTCCAGCAGATGTCCCCACTAGCATGCAAATCAAAGTCCATGTTCACAATCTAATTCAAATAATGATATTCTCTCTGACTACACAAAGAAAAAGGCTGGATTTTATTATTTCTTCAGAGCTCACCTCTGGAATGCCGTCTTCATCGCAAGCAATCAGCAGGAGATGCGCTCGGTGAATCGACATAATAATCTTGCCCTTTTTCCGAGCGTCGCACTTGCAAGCTGGAAACACCTGGCTGCAGTGGCCAGGGAGTCGGCGTACAAGGTTGAGGTACTGCAGGCAAAATGGCAGAATGGCCCAGTGTCAGGTTTTGCCTGAACCCTGCCATTTTGCAAGGGATGAAGACAACTGAACGAACATGTCAATGACAGCGCTTATCGACGCAAACCCGTTTGGAAAACGCTTGAAAATGACACAGGACTACATCCACTCTTCATCAGGCACTCTAGCCGGAGCTTGTAATCTATAAACTCATTCCCTGAAGATTCTAGTTTGGTTAACTAACCCTTTCATTACCACACTTTTCTAGGTGAAAGAAAGTGTCAATTTCCATGCTGCACACTGATAAACAATTGTGTGGACAAGCTGATATTTTCTGAAAGTTCTTTTGCCAGGGAATCAGAATTCACCACTTTCAGGGCAAAATTGTGGGTCCTTGTGGACCACACGTGTACTTTGAACAAAGAATGAGTACATAAGGTACGTCTGTATAGCAGAGGTGTGTAGGAGAAGATAAAAGCCGATTCTAGAAAGTATTCAGAAGATAATGAGAATTGGGAAGGAGAGTGGTCATCGCCATCTTACGTGCCAGGCTTGATGACAAAAAAAAAACTTCTCAGTGTCAAGTGTACTGGGATTGGATCCTAAGACGAGCCCTGTTTCCAGGAAAGAGCAGTGTAGTTCTCAAGCAATCTCTGTGGCGGCTTCACGAGGCCCATGTAAAAGCATAATTGTGATTAGAGGATACTTTTCTCAACGTTGGTCTCCATCAATGATCCCTTAGGACCAGCATAGATGGGGAGGTCAAGGATGTGCATCCAGGTGTAGGCGTTTGTGGAGTCAGGTAGCAACGCCATGAGTAGTGGCATAAGGAAGAGCTGAAGAGAGTTTCGACACAGGCTGAAAGCTTTCCGAGGAAGACGGGCAAGGCGGAGAAGCACGCCGAAAGTCGGGAAGTTCACTCCACGCTCTGCCTGCATAAACATCATGGCCAGATGTAGAATCAGCGTCCGAGCTTCCCTCGGAGAAGAACTCGGTGTTGGAGATCGACTTTTCCCCTTCCAATACGAACAAAAAAAATATCTAGAGCTTTCTCTGCGTGCATGTGCAGTATGAGCAGCGTGCTGCGCGAGATCGAGTTCATATGAGAGAGAGAGAGAGAGCGCTGAACTTCGACAGATTCTTTCTCAAAAATTTCCGATCGCAAGCCCACTCGATCTTCGCAGAAATCGAAAGCATAGCAACCGCAGAATCCCTCTAACCCAAACATTTCTCAAACAATAATCACACATCGGGAGAGAAGCAATCAATCGCTGACGTAGTCCATCGACCTACATCGGCCAAAATTTTGACTGACGACAACGAAAGGGTTAATGAAGGTAATATAAGAAACCGGTATACCACAGCTTATTCTCTATCCCCTACAGGCTAAATAGGTCAGTTGATTTTCTTTCGATAAAAGAGTTTCTTATTGTTTTGGCCCAGATCAGTTAAAGTTTTCCTCTGCAGCGATCCAGGTGTCCAGGGATAACAATTTGGAATGTTGCATACCACACAACAGTCGTATGACCAATTGTACCCACAAAAGCTGCCAGCATCATCTTCAAACTTTGTGAATGGGTCGGACCATTTTGGTCAAACTCTCTCCTCAACTATCATTATGACGCTGGCATGGCAGGAGCATGTAGTGTTTGAAATACCGTATTTGACATTCTTTATTCGGTTTGTGTTGGACCCTTGTACTCTTGCACCGTCGTGGGAAATCACATTCAATTTTGATCAAAATTAACTCGCGCGATTTCCAGATTTTTTTGTGGCTGAAATGATTTTTACAGCTAGTTCAGAGTAGCTTTTGTTCGTTTCTATAGTACCGGTGAAGTGCGGCGAAGACCTAGACTGATGAAGAAACGGCAATGGTGCTGAGGCTTGTGGACAAGAGGACGGTGACAGGCGATGTGAGGCTTGAGGCTTTTGGACAGCGCTTTCGGGCAGTGGTTGGCTAACCGAAACCAGGTCTACTCTCTAGGGCGGAGTGGAGTACTTGGCTTACAGGAGTGAAAAATAAAAAAGGTCCCTGAAGAGACGATCAGTTAGGAAAATGAGGCTAAGATACCGGAAAAGAAAGGACGCCAACACCAAGGTCGCCAAAGTCAACATCAGCGAACTTCAGACTTTGCTGCCAGTTAGGAAAAGAAAACACCTTTTTGTGTGTTGTATCCCCGTGAAGTGGCAGAAGCCTGTTGGACACAGCCAGGCAAATGAATGGCTCATCCCTGCCACGAGCAATGAAGTTCTGCACAAGTTAGCTATCAAAAGGAGCTTTCTGGCTCTCAAACAGCCACGCTGGACATTCAGGCCCATAAACAACTCCGTCACGTTGAGCCTCTTCGCCACCCATTGCAACAGCAGCCTCGGCTAGATGATGCTAGCGTCTTATCGCTGAGCTACAGCATATACATGTATGTGTAGCAGTATATACATGTATGTGTAGTGCTGGTGCTGCCTGACTGGCAGTCAGCAGTGCCTTGTAGACTCAGAAGCCATTGTTAGGCACATTGAGCATGCGCTGAAACCAATGGCAACTCGTACCAGGCCTGGCTAAGCTTGTAACCAATGGCAACTCGTACCAGGCCTGGCTAAGCTTGGAGATCGGGTTGCTGTGCGCAAAGAAGGAGACAGAAGCTTGCAAGCAAAGAACACAAGGGACGCAATGGATGGCCGTGGCTCTCCTGCTACTACATTTTTTTGCGTCTACTTGCGACCTATTTTGCAAAGCGGCTATGGAGCAGGTGCTTTTTTGGACAGCATTTGGGTCAAGATCGTCGATCAGAGCCGTGTTTCCCCCCTGCACAAAACGCTTACCTTGTCGAGGAGCGACCAAAATTAGCCTGAAGCGCAGACCAGTCCCAGCTGTTTTATAAGGTTTGTATGTGTGTGGTGCGGTACATGGCCGTCGTTGACGGACAATTTTACCCAGCATTCTGCAGATTCGTTCTTGTGTGCTGTTGTCTGTACCTTGGAGTGAATGTTCTGTAGACCTTGGTGAACGATTTCCCCACTGCACCTAAGCGATTTAGGTGCTCCCACATGTCCCTTTTCCACGTTTGCTTGGACGACTGTCATGATCATATTGCCTTTCTTGTCTTTGGGCCAGCGCCATTCCGGCCGGCAACTTTTCGGTCGCTATTTTCAAGTCTATTGGAAATTTTAAATTTGGCACTGATTTACGTTGAGGCTCAACACATGATATCATATAGAGTCTGTGTGTGCAGTTCTACTTGCGCCTGCTTTTGCACTGTTGTTGTTGGGGGATCTCTCTCTCTCTCTCTCTCTCTCTCTCTCTCTCTCTCTTTCTCTCTCTGTCTCTCTCTCTCTCTCTCCCTGCTTTTCTCTCTCTCTCTATCGCACCAAAGACGGATCGCTAATTTGGGAGGGGTTGTGAAGGAAGGGGCCTGCGGTGGCTCTAAGCGCACGCCACTTGTTTACATCCAGAAGTAAGTACGACGGGGTTTCCCACTGCGAAGGTGCGGTTTGTGAGGTCACGTGTGTTTCGCTCGAAGCAGAGGGTCCCGATCTCGGCGTTTCCATCATCAGTCCGTGGTCAGAAAAGGCGTCTTCCCACTGTTCTTGGCAGCGGCAAGAGCACTCCTGTTTCTAGCGAAGCTAAAGTTGAAAGACAACAATTCTTGACCAGACGAGCTCCGGCCTGCAGCTGGTTAGTACCGCGGGCGTGCGTGCCGGCGGCCTGCATACATATGCGGCACGCAGCGAAGTCGACGTCGCAGTATATATCTCGGCGCGGAGGTAACCATGGCAATATTGGCTTCCGAGATAGATGGTACTGAAAATAGGGTTCGAACAACCGACAGGGTAACAAAAAGGGCGATCAATAGATCGACGGAGTCGACTGATGAAGGAGCCTGGAACTGGGTGCAGTGCACGGAGGGCCAGAAGATGGAACTTCGATACAAACCTGGTCGCTACTTCGTGTCTGGCTGTAAGCCTACGCCCAAGGAGCACTGCGCTTGCTGCGCTAAGAAAAATATTCACTGGTGTGGTTATGGTCGGTGAGAACCTTCACCTGAAAGGACCGATTTTGGGGAGTTTGATTTGTTCTCGTGTAGGGATCGCTTGGCGCAGCAAGGGTGTGGTAAACGACGGTAGAAAAGTAAGAAATGAATTGGTTCTGATCCCGTACCATAAGCAAGTTCCATCTTCTAACTCCTTGAAAGGGCCCATTTTTCCGACCTTTATTCAGTGTCTATTCCGCCAAGAAGGCCAAGAAGTATTCAAAAGCAGCATTTTTAGGGCCTTATCATGGGCACACATCGAGTACAGTAAAAAAGGGAACCTTTATGTGAAAGTGACATTTTTGCCATACCCCCAAAATGTATGTGTTTCACACCTGAAGCCCCCTGAGATGTGCATGTATGTTATGTCTCGTGAGGCTGTTGTCCACACTTACCTTGGGCTTCCAGACAATAATTATACTGAGAAGAGGCCAGTTTTTCCATGTTTCTGTATCCGGTGCGGAACGACCGCAAGTTTCCGGCGTGGAAATCATGAGCCCTCTGCACTGTCCAGCCGGCACCAGAGAAAGGCTGGTGTACCGCTGGATGAAGCTCGTCGTTTTAAGAGAACAGACTGACAAAGAGATGAAAACCGTTGATTGGCGAGGGTATGAAAGCTCCAGAGGCATGTACAGAGGATAATCCAGGCTCAGATGTTTATGACTATCAGTATGTGCGGGTTATACAGTGTCAGAGAAAGCATGGCCTGCTCGCCTGGTCGCGAACACACGCTAGCAAGTTACTCTTGAAAGCTCCGGACATTGAAGCCATGCATCTCGCACCCCGCATAGTGAAACTCACCCCTCCTGGCTACAAACATCGCTCAACGTCCGTCCTGTTTTAAGCTTGATCAAGCCCAGCGAGCGAAACGTTGTTCCAATGTTTTCTCTCCTCCCCCTCTCTTTGTTTATGACAATATACCCCTTTCCCAAAAAGAACGTGGTTTGGAGTACATGTACCTGCTCGCTTTATGGCGAGCGTGGTCTGCCACGGGGTTGCGGCGAAATAAGGGAAGAGTAGGGCTCTCATCTTTGAGGGATCCTGACCGAATTGTCTTTATCTTCGTATTCCTTGCACACCGCGTTCCTTGAGACATTTAGCTAGTTGTACCACGACTGAAGGAGCGATACAAGTGACAAAGCGTCTCAAGGAAGTCCGGGTGTGGACTGTTGCTGGTGTGACGGTAACTGAATGCGCGGATATATAAAACTCTTGGCTTTGAGTGCTGTCATGTCTGTTCCCCATACATGATAAACACCTTGTCTCTCCAATATGGTGCCCCGGGGCAGTGAATAGTTTATTGTCCTCTACTCTGCAAGCACTGAGGTGCTCCATTACCAGATACTTCCCCGGCACATTAAGCTTTTCTCTTTTCCTCCCTCCTCCACACAAGAGAGACAAAACCAAGTACCCACGCACCGATTTAAGTGTGATTGCCAGCGAAACAGGCATCATGATGGCCGGCACTTCCTCAGGCGGTGTCGACGCCGACATTGGCGATAAGAAATCGGAATATGTGTGTTCATCGCGAATTGTCGCCGGAGGGTCGGAAGGAAGACACGACCACCAAGCGATAGTAAAAGAGTCATAAAGAAAAGAATAGCGTTTCGCCATGAAAGAGGTAAAGGTCAAAGCGCGAAAATTTTCCTCTTCCACCAGGAACATGCTGCGGATTTCTTCCAGCCTGCTCCTGAAACGTGAACTTCTCTGTGCTAGATAGTGAAGGCCGACAAATGACCTGCCTAACATAGTACATGGTCATTCCTAAATGTCACCCCCCCATGACCGTTCCTTCAACTTGCCGCGTGCTAGTCCATCCCGTAAGCTTCAAACAGCGTTCACGGTTTGAAAGGAAACGAAGACTATGGCGTCGGGAAAGATCACCGGGGATTTCGTCGACGGAAGTGTCAAGAAAAAAGTCCATACGTTTCATCTTTCTCTCCAAGAAACGGCTCAGGCTTGTTCCGTTAGTTGTTTTAACTCGGCTCTCGACCCGTTTCAGAAGTCTTTCCAGGACAAGTTTACTGGAAAATGGAAAGATTGACAAGACCACTGGCTAAAACTATCGCAGTGGTGCTTCTCTCCACGCATGCGCAGACACGCTTCGGCCGACGAGCAGTGGGACTTTTTCGTGCTTGTGGTAGTGATGCGGAGATACGTTAGGAGTGTGTTTGTTTTCGTTCGTTCCTTCGTTTCGGTCTCAGCGCCGCCGCCCCAAAGCGAGGGTTCAAGGTCCGACAGGTCGACTTGCCCCCAGAGCATGCCAGAAATAACACACGGCCAATGCTGGAATTGCTTTCTTCAAACCTTTTGTTTCGTGGACGAGAATGAAAAGAGATTTGAGAGAAAACCAGAGATAGCCCTTGAAATTCGAGGATGGCCGTTGACATTCGCAAGGCGTAACACCGTAATTTTAACGCCTCCGCTTTTAAGTTGGCCTTCGGGACGAAGGCATCGTTCACGATTTGGTGTGATGGTGTGGTCGGAAGGAGAGTGCGCGTAAAGTTGTCAGATACTGCTGCAGCCTGGAGACTCGTTGACTGAAGGGCTGCGATCGCGAAGCTCAGAGCCGTGGCCATGGATCGCTTGCATAGCCACTCTGGGAAATCCTTTAATTCTATTCAATCGGAGTCCTTTTGAATCACCAGTAGACGTGGCCTTCTACAGTCAGACGAGGATGGGCCTACTGACCACGATAAAAACGTTTCATAAACCACACCTGAGTTGGGGCACTGCTACGAGAGAGCTCGATCGAAACGGAAGATCGAAAATACCTTCCTTTTTTGTCATTCCAATTGTCAATCGAAGCTTTGAAGGCTTGTCATGTTGCAAAGCCAGGAACTGCCTTCCACGAGAAGGGAAGCCGGGACACCAGGCACTCTCAAGTCTCGTCAGGGCGCGTTAATTAAATGCCCCAGTGCCTCGCGAGGCTGCTGCCACCCCTTTATGGCTGCCAAACTACTGATAACCTGTCAGGAGAGGTTGTTTCCGGTCTCTGTTTTCTACGAGTGGTCTTAGTTACAAACAATCTGTTCACCGTCCAGTCAGCACGAACAAAATCTTGATGTACAGCTGTATGAAACGGGTCGTTTGAGAATACAGCCTGACCACAGTGAAAAGTATTGATTGGCGAGAGGCTGTGAAAGGGATAGAAACTAAGGAGAACCAAGTAGGCTTCGAGCTATCGAGAGACTGAAAATTGTATGATACTGATATCTGTTGGCTTGACATGACAGTGCAAGGCATAGCCTGTTTTCATGTTCTGCGACATGTTGTCGCCGACGCCCAGCTGGTAAAATCGAGTACACTGCCTGCGCATGGTGGGTTGGTGGTGAGCATGACCAGCTGGCGAGCGAGCAGCTCAAGGAATTGCCTTGTCTCATGTGTAACTCCTACCTAGCGAATGCCTTGGTGAGGCACACCCTGTCTCTCCGTTCAAGGCTGCTGAGGAGGCTCCAGTTGGTTTAGCATTATCTCGGCACTTTGATCTTCTGTCCTCTTTTCCGCCACAGGCTCCCTCCTCCTCCTCCTCCTCCTCCTCTCTCTCTCTCTGTCTCTCTCTGTCTCTCTCTCTCTTTCTCTGTAGAGGGAGGGTAGCCGGCAGTCAAGTGATAATACTTAAAATATTTCCGGAAAGAGGCCGGCACCCCGTGCTCTACCGGTTGAAAATCAGATTTCTCAGCGAGAAAAAGCATTTATTTCAATTCCTTTCAATGCCTCGTTTCAAGGTGAACACCAGGCCTTTTACTTGAAACGTATCATCAATAAAGAACAATACCGCGACTTAAGCAACTGAGAGGGAAGAGAGAGAGGAGGTAAGCCGGGGAGGTAGAGAGGGAGAGAATGTGAGTGAGATGAAGAGAGAAAGATAGAGTGTGTATGTGTGTGTGTGAGAGAGAGAGAGAGAGAGAGAGAGAGAGAGAAAGAAAGAGAGAGAGAGAGAAACAAAGAGAGAAAGGGAGAGAGAGAGAGAGCTATCATAACAGATCGAGAATAAAGTTTAGCACAGCTAGCAGAACACTGATAAATTAATGGATGTACTCAACGGCGAGATCCTTTTCTTTTCCTACGCTCAACCCACTTCTGGCTCGTCTCAGAAAACACACGAGCATCGGTTTCCTTACAGCACGTTACACAAAAAGTCAAATGTCAAAAAGCCGTTTCGCCACAGCACGGTGATTTTCCGCATTCCCACCCCAACCTTTTTCTCAGCAATCCCCGAGCTTGTTAAAAAACTTCACGTCACAACCTGTCGATCTACTTACGTACTGAAGTGGGCCAGCCTTGCGCTCTTGCAGCTCCGCCGGCAACATAGCTCCCTGGCAGACTCTACAGTTTAAGGGTGAGTACCCATGGGTGCCCCCTTTGTTTTGGCTTTGGTGGAGAAAATTAGGATTTCAGTAGGAAATAGTCCCGAAAGTCATCAGGTTTTCCCCAGAGGAAAGCTGAAGCTTAAAATTGTACAGAATGGTGAAAAACTCTCCCATTCCTGCCACAGTCAATAGATTAGGACTTTCCCCTAGTGATATTTTTAGCCTACTCATATCGGTGGGAACGCACGGCTACGAGGTCCCCACGTACAAGGCGGAGGTCGACACGCGAGACTCGACGCAGCAAAAGCTAATCATTGGAACTCCTGCCGTTGCATGTACGCCTGGAAGTGGTGGTTTAGTGCATTCAAGTCCACTTGGCTTGGTGCGATGGAAGCGAGTCCCGATAGTGGGGAGAACTTTGCAAGCCGCCGCGCAAAGCGTACATCGATGCTTTATTTCATTCCAGGGCATGCGCGACGAGAAAAGCGGCTGCTTGACTTCGTTGGCAGCCTTCTCCCTTCTCATATGCGTCGAGGTCAGTTTCGTTCGGCCAAAGGATCCGTTTTTTTCTGTTTTTTAGATTTATCCTCGAGAACATTGTCAAGAAAAGAAGAAACCTTGCTAAATCTTCCGAAAATGAATGACATGTTTGGTGAAAGCAAGCGAGGAATTTTCCCAGCTACCCCTTCTGCATTCTTGCGCTGCTACTGTTTGTAAGCACTTACCCAAGGCTGCGTATCTTCGCTTGATCTTCTCCATCGCACAATGTCTTCCATGCTATGTAAAACTGCGACATTTTTTTCTGCGGCAAACAACTCAGAACACCTGCCAAGCCAGCGCTAGGCAACTTGAAATCGGCTCGATTCGGCTTTACGACGCGCATGGAACTGGTGGGGCTTGCCGTCGGAGCAGCACGCCTGGCCCCACTGCATGCCACTGTACGCTTCACGTGCGTCGTGATGCGTAACGGCGCCATTTTCTGGCGCAGATCGGCGCGAAGAACGGCAATCAGCGCCGCGGCTGACCTACTCAAGAGATGATGCACAAGGTGCAGCCGCGGGGATACATGTACTTTGGCGAGATTTTCAAATGGTATTTTCTTGGAAAATGGGTATCCAGACTTTCTAGAGCTAGCTTGAAGTCATTTTGAAACATACCGAGCCGAAACTTGGCACAAGGCTGGCCAGGTAGATGAGCTTGAATACGGAACTACGAATAGTTGATACCTGTCAACATTTCCCCCCTCTCTAGCTGCTAAAGCACAGGAAATCACTTTAAACAAATGAAAAGGAAAAGTTTAAGGTTTTAAGGACCCAAAGAGAAGATGGATCACCTCCTTAGCTCCGTTAATAAATTGCCTGTGAAAATTAGTAGCAGGCCAAGTTTGGTGGACTTGGATAGGCAAACCAAAGCAAATCGCCCCCTAGAAAGTTTGAGTGAAATGTCTTTTTCTCGTCGACAACTTCGCCTTCCGACGAGCTACCGCACTCATTAAAACAAATGTCATGACCTTCATTTTGGACCTAACATAAAAACACAGCTAGGAGTGTGTAGAAGAAAATAACTGTTATTTTACAACGAGGAGATACCCACCCTTAAGATCCGTGACATGGTGAAACTCTACAGCAGCCGATCGTCAAGTCTTTCTAAACGCCGGTCAGAGTCCCTGTACCGGCGTGACCGGCAAGAACCGGCACGGCGCTCTTCCTCTTCCAGCGTCGACTAACCCTGGCGATATTTAAGAGCGGGAAGATGTGTTGGTCGCGATTCGCGATCATCGCAGGAAACGCAGGCCTCACTAGGGACTTGACAAGCTTATGATAGAGAAGGAAGAAGCTTCCCATAAAAAAAAAGAACAGATGTTTCGCAATTCGATGCAATGCGGACAAAGGGGAACGCCGTACAAATTTCCCTTTTCAACTGAACGTTACCAAAAACTGAACTCCGGATCCTTCTTCCTCTCGAGCCTGGTCTGCTCCTGATCCAAGCTGCCCTCACTTCTCCTTGCAACGTAGAGAAGGTGGACAAGTATAAAAGGACTTGGAATGGATAAAACATGGCCATTCTTAAATGTCATCTCTCTATGAACGTTGCTTCAACTTGCTACTTGCTAGCCCATCCCGCAAGCTTCAAACCGTATTCAAGTTTTGAAAGAAGTTCGAAACGATGACGATGGCAACGGGAATAACCACCGGGGGTTTCGTCGACCGAAGTGACGAGAAAGAAGTTCATACATTTCGTATTTCTCGTGAAGAAGCGGCTCAGGCTTGCTCCGTCAGTTCTTTAACTTGGCAGAAGCCGTTCACTTATGCCGTCACGGCATAAGTGAAGTCGCACACCCAAGTGAACGACTGCACTTATGCCGTGACGGCTCCCCGATTTGGAGCGGTTAGTCGTGCAGGTGGGCCCTCGGTGAGGCCTATGTGTTGAGGTAGTGGAAAAGTACAGCGGTTTAAATGTCATTTGACCTGACTAGTGAGTCGCCGATCCCGATAGCAGAGCATCAGCCGGGTGAGCTGAGGGTCCCGGTTTGAATACTGGTTGGGCATTGACATTTTTTCCACCGTGCCTCTTTCCTTCCCTTTCTTTCTAAAGATTTCTTTCTCCCAAACTCCATCCTTTATTTCCAATGATGTTTGACATAGTATCCGGTAAGAAAGCCTAAGCCTTAGGTCTGTTTGCCGAGTCCCTCTAAGGAAGTCATCAGTGATTTTCTCGAATTCGAAGAATCAATTCCTGAAGTGGCCCCGCACTTGGGACCGGGTTGAGAAAGGGATAAAGATCCGTTTACACTTCTCAGCCAAATTGTGCAGCGGCAAGGCTGGATATTCCCACTGATCATAAATAAGCCTCATGTTACTCGAGTCATGGAAGGATATTTCTGGAATGGTCAAGAATTTTATTCTTCAAGTGATTGCATAAACTTTTGCTGAGCCAGGGTTGACGCATAGTGGGTATCTCTCCTTTTTCACAATGCAGGACTCCAGATAGTTGGGGGATGTTTCAGCCAGGTTGCAGCCAAGTTTTTGGCCTGATGAGGACCAGAGAACCTGGCTGAAACATCACCCAACTATCCGGAGTCTTGAATTGTAAAAAACGAGAGATACACACCATGAGTCTCTTTTTCTTGGTAAACATTCCCTTTATCTAACACAATTCTTGAGGACAACGTTTCAACTCTTACGCTAACTCTCTTCATTAGGAAAAGGCAACTGGCAGGGTGGAAGAGTAGAGTTAAATATAGAAAGGGAAGATGCCATTATGGTGGTAAAAAATCGGTGATGGAAATTGGGCTCGGGTGTGAAGAGTGACCTGGTTGAAGGTGCGATGTGGTGTGAAGCTAGCTAAGTGAGGCTAAGACAAAGCTTGCTTTGCTCAAGTTCGTTGTTTTCATCTAGGGCTTTGTCATCCCGCTGGAATCCTGGACCCGTTGCTTTACTGTGCGGCCTTCCCGCCCAATGACCATACGTTCCCAATGGCTAGAGTGGCCCATTGACGCGTGCAGAGCTATTGCTTTAAGCGTGGACATGGCCTGTCTGCACATATGGTAGCTATGCTTTATCAGTCGTCGTTGCGCGGGGCAGTTTTGTCTCTCCGATGAAAGTTTCAAGAAATCCTTCAAGCCCATATGGAAATGTTGTTTGACTACGGTTTATCAACTCAATCCGTGCACGTGCGAGATGTCGATCAAAGTCAACGGATCAACCCCGATATCGATGGTTTATCGGAATCGGACGATTTCTTGAAGATTCAAATGATCGATTGAACAGTCCTCGCTCGGTTTCACCGGTAAAACGCTCGATTTGTGCGTTCGCTCGCGCCCTGCTGCCGACAATCACCATCTGCTGCCTTCTTGCTTGCTGTTTTCCCGCTGCGGCCTCTGCACGCCCACAGCGGTCTTCAAAAACGAGTGACGGTCTGCGATTGAGCCATGCACCCTTGTTCCGTCTGCAGTGACCTTTGCTTGTCCGCTGCAAACTTTATTTCCCGCACCTCACTACCTTAGCTTCCTAGACGAAAGGCTTTAGAGTTTAATTTAAATGAACTTACTCCGCCTTTTGCTTTCCATTTTTCTTGACGCAAACGAACATTTTGCTCACGAGCCGGATACAGCAGAAGAAACTTCGATCGAACTTCTCAACACCAGGTAATATCAATCAACATGCAAATTCATTTCAAGACAAAACTCAGGCCAGATTTAAATTTTGAGGTGAAAGCCGCAGATGGCGCCATGTTGCGGAGTGTGCTTTGATCTTTTCACGATCGTCCACTTTGTCTTCAGGTGCCGACATTGTCGTTCGCCAGAATAGGTAGGTTTTGGAGAGCCGCTATTCCTTGAAGTCCTGCTTTTTTTTTGACAGCACCACCACCTTGGTCATCTGGTTCGATATGACTCATTGGTGGTAATGCTCTACGTCTCAGGTTGAGCATAATTGACAGCAAACTAGCTCTGTGTGAGTTTTTATTCACTTGGTTTCTTCAAGTCCTTGTTTCGACGTGAATGAAAAGCGCTCTGCTTTGTGAGAAGTTCAGGGAGCCCGTCAAACCCCAGGATTGACCTTGACAGACCAAAGGCAAGACGTCGCGTTGCCCGGAGTTCTGGAACTGTTGCTTTTTATTTGGGCTTGGGAACGAGAGAAAAAAAAGCGAAGAAAGACACTTTATTCACGGTCCACTCAACGAAGTGGTTGATGTACAGCTGGATGAAAAACGGGTCGTTTCAGAAGACAGCCTGACCATATTGAAAAGTATTGATCGACAAGAGTGAAACAGGGTTACATGTAGATTTCATTAAAGGAGAATGAAGTAGTGCTTCAAGCCATCGAGAGACTGAAAATTGTATCATACAGATATCTGTTGATTGCATTTTATGATACTGAAATCTGTATGATACTGATACTTGCATGATACTGGAATCTGTAAGATACTGATATCTGTGTGATTTTATGATGCTGATATCTGCATGATACTGATATCTGTTGATATCTGTTGATTATTGCATTGTATGATACTGATATCTGCATGATGCTGAAATCTGCATGATACTGATATCTGCATGATACTGATATCTGCATGATCCCGATATCTGCATGATACCGATATCTGCATGGTACTGATATCTGCATGATACTGATATCTGTATGATCACGATATCTGCATGATCCCGATATCTGCATGATACTGATATCTGCACGGTACTGATATCTGCATGATACTGATATCTTCATGATACTGACATCTGCATGATACTGATATCTGTATGATGCTGATATCTGCATGATACTTATATCTGCACGATACTGATGTCTGCATGATACTGATATCTGCATGATACTTATATCTGCATGGTACTGATATCTGTATAATACTGATATCTATATGATACTGATAGCTGCATGATACTGATAGCTGCATGATACTGATATCTGTATGATACTGATATCTGCATGATACTGATATCTGCATGGTACTGATATCTGTGTGATACTGATATCTGTATGATACTGATATCTGTATGATACTGATATCTGTATGATACTGATATCTGTATGATACTGATATCTGTATGATACTGATATCTGTATGATACTGA
>JAOWAR010167626.1:0-10053 GCA_028571005.1 Clathrina lutea | reverse complement strand
TCGATTTCCGTTTGCCGCGGCTGCGCCATTTTATTTCGACCGTAGCAACGCATGCAACGTGTAGAGCCAGTGCGGCGTATGCAACGCCCGGGGCGCAAACTTTTCATCGCATATTTGGGAGACGCCCGCGCTACCTGAAAGAGAAAGAAATTTGGGAGCAAGCGAAGTTAAGAATTCAACGATGGAAATCAAAGCAAGGCATTAACTAGAGCGGAAAAATAAACGAGCACTCGTGTGGCAGAGGCAAGATGAGGAGATAGTGCTGCTCAGACAGACTGTGGAATGGACTGGTTCCGGTAGCTCAATCGGGAAGGCACCAGCCATCGTTGCTGGGGACCCTGGTTCGATTCCTGATCAAAATGATTTCTGGTCAGGACAGGGGGTCGTCTGTTTTTCCGCTCTCACTGATGCTTCATTTCCTTTTCTATGTGTAAATGCTCCGGTGTGTGTTTGTTTGTTTGTTTACAACTTTTCAGTGAAATTATGAACATCCGGGCTTATCTCTGAGGATGTGTTGAAGCTAGGATAGAGCGACAGCCCAACTTTGCTTCCCCTTAAGTTGTACATTGTGCATGCTCTGCAGCCCACTGAGGATTTCACACAAACCGGCTGGATGTCCAAGAAAGGAAGATCTGTAAGTGAATAGTGCCATATATGGACATATTGGTGTTGTGGACTTTAAGAAAAGAGACTTGCTAAATATTTTTGTGTTGCAGGTTTGAGTCGTGGTTCACACAGAGCTATATTGTATCGATTTTTATTCTGAGTTAAGGGTAATGAACTCCTTTGAGGCGATGCTCCACAGAGAGACGTCAGCAGGAAGTCAGAACTTGTGAACAAAATCTAACAGACGAAACGTCCTTTTCCCTTGCTGTCATCAGGAAAGTGATTTCTGGAGAAAGCGTTGGTTTGTCCTTCACAGAAACCAGCTTCGCTACTACGAACACCCGATGGTATGTCTGACACACCCTTTCACCCAATGGTATGTCTGACACACCCTTTCACCCGATGGTATGTCTGGCACACCCTTTCAGACTGCAGCTGATGACTTGCATGTCAAGCCAGACGTTACCTTTGAAAGCTTCAAAGCAAAAACTAGAACATTTAGTTTATGCGCTAACGCTACTTCGTGCCAGTCTGTGCTCAAGCACTCAGCACCGGCTTTACTTGTGAATATAGTTACATTCACTTTGTGTTAATTTGCACTGCATCATCCGTCACCAGGATGCTATGACAGCGGCATGGTGAATTATGAACTGGATTCGGGGGCTTGTCACACTTCACCTTTTAGGGGATAATCCCTAGAATAAGATTCCAATTATGGTCCCAAGAGAGGAAATGCAATCGTTCGATATACATTCTTGTTTCTGTCTAGCCCTCAGTAACAACGTTGTGTTGTAAGAGATGTTCCCAATCAAGTTCACGTTTGAGGGAGGCACATCTGCGCCACTCAGGGCCGCCATTTTGAATCTTCTTTATCAATTTTGTATCGGACTATTTCTTTTTTCAAGTCTGTGAGAAAGTCCAATTTCATCATCGAAACCTCCTTCGTCAGCACCTTATCTTCCTTATCGTTTTAATAGTGGTCCATTTTTTTTCAGCCAATTATTGTGGCTTTGGTGTTCATTTTGATGTAGCAATGTCTATTTCAATCGCTCATCGTAGTCGCCATCAGCTTGCCAGTGCTCCAGCCTCCTTACTGAGCTGTGCCTGGTGAATTTTCACCCCAGGCCTGCCAGATTGCTCGAAACTCACCACGCCACGCCCCAAGCTTGCGTTAGAAAACTCCGTCAGCGCTGTATCCGAGGTCTGGCTTAAGCTAGGCCTCTAATGCGGTTCAAGTGCCATTTATTGATTTCAACGCCATTGTGTGGGAAAATTATAAATTTCAGGAAAGCCGGGTGGTGTAGGAGTGGTGGAAGTTCTTCTAAAAATAGCCTGAGGGATCCTGCCTTCAATGTGAATGAACTTCCTGCATCACGGCGTCTGACCAAAAAAAGAGGCTCCAAGAGTTTGACAGGTTTTCCAGAATAATTATATTTTCCAGAATAATTATAGTAAGCAATGGATGCACACATCCACTTCGATCTATTAAAGCCGGTGAGAAAAGTAAAATTCAAAATTCAACTCTTTTTCAATTTGGAGTCCCGGATGAGGATTTTGTTCACCCAGCAACATTCTGTCTAGATAAACATTTAGAGACTATGCTCTATATTTCGGTTTGTAAAACGATAGAAATCAATGATGATATCTTCTGGGGGGATTCGTCCCTTTTTCACATTTTTTTTCTTGTTCCAGGATGCCGTGCCTCTCGGCCAGATCCAGATGGAGAGTAGTTCACCAAAGAAGTTCCGCGTCGAAGAGGGCTTGATTGGTGGAGGACGGGACGCAGCGCTCTCGCTTACGCTTATCACACCATGGCGCCATTACTGGTTCAAGGCAATGGATACCCAATCCTACCAAGCCTGGCTTCAGGCTCTCACTGACGTGCTTGGTTGAAATCACCATGCTGGCGATTCAGCAATCTCTATAGATGAAATGCCACATATTGGCAAAATCAATCTAGCAATCCGTTTTTTTGTAAAGGTTAGAAAAAAAAAGGAGAAGAACCTTTTTTTTTTCGGTTTATGGCTGTTGTTGCAACAAATACTGCTGTACATGCTAGTTTGTGTAGGAACCATTTTATGCCCAACTCATCCAGCAACTTCTTCTCAAAAGTGATATATCAAATTGATGTATCTCTTGAGAATTTGGTCAATAGTTTTGAGGCGTGCTTTGCTTGTTCAAATCTGTACTTTGTGATGGCTTTATACTTTGAGACGGCTTGTTTCTAGTCCATGAAACTGAGATTTTGTTCTGCCAACCTAGCATTTCCACATTGTAGGCAATTCTTGAGACGATTATCCTGAAATGTGATTTGACTCGAAGAAATGGAAGAAAGATGACTAGAGGAGTATATGTCTGCCCTGTAGCCGCATACTCCTAGAGAAAGGAGGGGAATGAATGAGGGGACAGGGTGGGGGAGGAGAGAGACGGAGACGGGAGGAAGAGAGGACACAAACGGGTTGAGCTGGAGGAGCAGATGACAGGAGGGGATTAGGGAGGAGGAGGAGGAGGAGGAGGAGGAGGGGCATTCAATCGTCAACCACCCCAACCAAAGATTCTGGGACCAGACGACACTAGACATCCCTGATTAAATGCAAAAGTGGACGAGGAAACATTATGATTAGAAAGAAAACAATCACATATCTCTGTAGTGCAAGGAAGAAGAAGAAGAAGAAGAAGAAGAAGAAGAAGAAGAAGAAGAAGAACAACAACAACAACAACAACAACAACAAAAACAACAACAACAAAAGAGAGTAATGGACAATGCTTGGTTTCTACAAAACTCAATGCCATGCAAAAAAAGAAAAGAAAAAAAAAAGTGCTATCACATTGAACACAAGCAAGCATAACCTACAACAATCTATAAGGCTCTCTGCATTGAAAGAAGAGAACAGCAGTTAAGATCGTGGCATTCTGGCTGTGCTAGTCGTCATGGCACCGCTAGTTGTCATGCAACCACAAGGTTCAAGCTCGCTTCCCTGTCCTTTCCCTCTCTTCTCTTTCCCATATCTCTCATTTCTTTCTTCGACTTCGATTGAGAAAACATTTAACCAACTGAATGTTCACTGAGCAAGACTTAGGATTGCTCCCAAAAATGCGCCAGTCACCTACTTTCTTGTACATGTATACATAGCGGCGCCAGTGACACCCACACGCCGCTGAGGCACTATTTATTCGAGCAAATGCATGGGAGCCCTGTGCTCAGGAGGATTCTGTCTGGGTGTTAGGTCTGGTAAAACAGGTTTTGTGTTGGTTTTGTGCGCCAACGAAAATTTGTGTGATTTGATCATGTATAGTTTTGCTTTGTTATAAATTTGGGCCATCGTACCTGGTCGTTCTGTCCTCAATCCAAGTGCAAGTCTTGAACAAAAATGGGTGAAAGGCCATGGAGTATGACGCCTCTCATTCACACTGTTTAAATGTCTGTGTTATCTGAAGGATTTTATATGGATTCCTTCCTTGTACACTGAAGAACAGTGCAATCATGGATCTTTTTGAGAACATAATAGCTTTCTTTCAGGCTCACCAGTGGCCACACTGCAAAGAAATACAAATAAATCAAGAAACAACGCTTTTATGCTGGTACTACTGACAACTTGGTGTGAAAATTACTAACAACACGTGGGTGTGAGATGGGTATGAAAGATGTGATTGTTAGTGTCCATGTTTCTGTAAGTGTGACGAAACTGTGTGAGTGCATTCTGTTGTTAAGCGCATATGCGTTAAGGGAAAAGGTGCAAGCTCTTTCCAAAATCCAATTGCTTGTATAAAGCGGGATTCAACAATTCAGTATTATAGTGCTTCTAGTACATGCAAGATAGACTGAGTGCGTGCTCTGTGTATGACTGAAGCGTGACTTATCACATTCTTCCAGGTGATTGGTGTTTTTCAGCAGGTGCTCACCAATGGCAGAGTTTGGTGGCTTTCTTCCAGGACAGTGTTCTAACAGACTCGCTGGGATGTGTTGTTGTATCTGGGTTTCTAGCCGTTGGGTTGCTTTACCCACATACAGGTCGGAGTTACGGCACTGATATAAATAGATAACATAAGATGTAGAGATGGCGGGAAAATGGTCTTTTGTCGTTGTGTTGAACATCGGCTTAGACTCGAAACACACCTTAGCCTCACATGCAAAGAATGCCAACCGCACAACTTGCTTGACTTTTTTTCAGTTCGGGTTGAGGGCATGGTTCCTTCCATGGAAGTCGCAAATACATGGGACAGCATTGAGCTCCAGTGCGTGTGTCTCTAGGCTTGAAACACGAGGTCACAACTTTGTTGATGATTTGAGCTGGATATCCATTTTTAGAAAAAAACCATCATGATGTTATTGAGCTCTCCTTGGAGATAGTTTGGACAACAGATCCTCGTAGCACGTTTGATCAGGTTAATCTTGTGAGACCGTTGGCTAAATGAGTCCCATCGTGTGTACTGTCCAGTGAACGTCGGTTTTCTGTAGACCCTTATGTCAAAAGTGACTTCAGCGTCCTCTGTCAATCTCTTCTTCATCACTTTAGTATCCTTAAGTGGTAGCACACTGTTATTTTCATGTTCACAGGTGAGTTGCAAGGATGGATGGAGACTATTGAGTCAATAAAAAAAAGTTCAGGCTCTCTTCCTCGTTGAGCGAAAGAGAGAAGGTATCATCCACATATTTCTTGAAAAACAATAGGGTATTGGTGGAAGTACTGGCCAGAAGTCGTTGTCCATGATAGCCTACAAAAATGTTTGCCGGGACATGGCCAAGGGGGTGAACCCATAGCTACACTGTCCAACTGCCTATACATGGTCTCGTTGAAACTGAATTCGACACCTGTTGTAACCTTCTTGAGTAGTCTGACAAAGGATTGTTCACTTATTGGACGAGATGGAATATCCAGGTCAGAAGGATAAAGATGCATTGTGCAAATCTGGGATGGTGTCATGGTGTTGTACTAGAAGCACTTTACATTACATTGTCAGTTTCCACTTGGTGCAAGCAATTGGACTTTGTGAAAAACTGGCAACTTTTCCCTTAACACACACGCCCTTAACAATAGAATACACTCGCACAGTTTCTTCACGCGTATAGGAACACAGACTTAACAATCACACATCTTTCATACCCATTTCACACCCCCGTGCTAGTAACATTCACACCAAGTTGTCAGTAGTACCAGCATTAAAGCGTTGTTTCTTGTTTTATTTGTATTCCTTTGCAATGTGGCCACTGATGAGACTGAAAGAAAGCCACTAAAGCCTCAAAAAGATCTATGTTTGCGCTGTTCTTCAGTGTACTGTGCCTTCTCTCTTTTATCATCTTTAAAAGTCCGTCCTATCTCTCCCTCGGACGATGCACACCCTTTTGACCATCATTACATACAGAAGTATTTGACTATCCTTACACACAGAAGTATTTGACAATCAGTACACACGGAAGTAATCTTCCTCCACACCACATATAAAATAGCCATTGGTCACCTTCAGTCCACAAAAGTTCCCAACTTCTCTTAAATACATATCTCAGCTTGTATTGTACAGAAATCCTGTTGCTGATGCACTGTACGCCCTAGTCACTGGGAAATGTCTCGTATGTTCAGAAACACTTACCAGCGACGTTGCTCCGCCGGGACGAGCGGCTGCATTGTTGAAATTCGTCCCTCTACCCCTACCCGCGCCTCTCCCTCGGCCAAGGTACAGAGGACGGGCACTACTCATTGTCAATCCGCAGAATGAGCCGGTCACATACAAATGTGCATGCTTGTACAAAGCTTTCGCAGTGTCATTTTCTTCCACCTACCAAAACTCAGCCTAAGTGCACATTTGATGGTACAATGGTCTTAGCCAAAGGCTCATGCACGTTTTGGACTGACAGCATAACAACACATCCAAAAGTCTCTACTTATGAAAGAGTGGAAATACAGAGATCGCTCACAAGCAAGCAAACAAACAAAATTGTGTCATGGCCATGGCTTCGGTAGTAGATCTACTTTGGACTTTCCGAGTCAAGTTTGACGCCATTTTCGTTGCCATGACTTTAGTAAATGGCGTCATATTATGATCACTGACGCTGCAGCTGGGGCATATGCAGCTTACGTATACATGCTACATTAGTGTGCATCGATATTCGTAGATCTATGCATGTGCATGTGCGTCAACTTCCGCTTTTGGTAGATATCGATGAGCGCAGTCGAAAGTCATGGGCTCCACGAATTGATAACTGCGATGCTTCCGCGATGCGTTTTCTTGTCAGCAAATTTCTAAAAATGCGGGCACCGCGCTGCGACACCGTTGTGACGGTGAAAGCTTTTCCGGCGTTTACGTGTATACTGTCACCCTGGAGGAGAACAGTATTTTAAACCAAAGCCCCAGCGTTCGTGCTAGTTGTCAAAAGACCAGACCTCATTTTCTCTCCCGCCAGGCGTTAAGGTCCCGTTTGACCTTCCGGGCTGCGATCGTGCAAAATGGCCAAACGATTGCTGTGCCTCTCCGAAGGAGTGGACAAGCCGGCCTTACCCGAAATTCCGTTCGAAGTGATTCATGTCTCGACGGAGAAAGAATTCGAAAAAGCCCTTTCTGGAGAACGATTTGAAATGGTCGTGATAAATGCCAGCGCAGGCCAAAGCCGGGCTGATCTGTGCAAAAGAGCGCACACAGCCAACAAGTCGAACCCGCAGTGCTTTATATGCGTGTTCGGCGAGCATGGGAACGGAGATCCGTCGATTCGAATTGCTGTTGCCGACAACGGAGCTGCTATGACATCAGCGTCGCCGGTCGCACTGAAGCAGGCGGCCGAGATTGTTTTTGCTGAAGGCAGTCAGAAGGATGGATACGAGTGCCCGTTTTGTAAGAAGACCCAACTGAGCGAAGATGAATTGTGGAAGCACTGCCCTATGTTCCACCTGAACGAGAAGAACGTGCGAAAGCGGTGCCCAATTTGTAAGGAGCAGCCTCGAGATTACGTCCAGGTATGTTGCTGCTGCAGAGTCCACATGAAGGTGTATTTAAATGGATGTGTACGTGATGCAATTTAAATGGATGTGTATGTGATGCAATCAGAAGAAAATGAACTAAAAATGTAAAAGAAAACCTTCGTCTCCTACAAACGGTCACCGGAGACCATCGCTACATTGCTGCTAGTGTTCCAGTGCACCTAGTACAGTGTGTAAGCGTTTGTCTTTGTGACAGAACACACCAAACACGCTGGCACCATTTGACATGCTTAACGTTTCTGGTGCAGGTGGGACATGATGCTAAACCTCTCCAATGCTGGTATGACGTCATACGAAACCTCTCCAGTGCTGGTATGACATCATATGCAAGCAGTTATGACATCATGTGAAACCTCTCCATTGCTGGTGAGGTGTTGATGCTGTAAGATGTCTATGATGATCACGACACATTATCAGCTACACTTCTTTGTGACATGCCGGGGAAGCGGTCATGGGCCCCATGATGAGTCACTTGGTCACGCATCCCCATATTGGGCCACACATTTCACAACTTTGCCATTTTCACACCTGAAAAATTCAAAAAAAATGAAATTGAAAAAATTGTTGCATGCTAAAAAAGTGCAAAGGATATTACCATAGACACCATCAAGAAATGTACGACTTTCTGAAGTTGGAAGGCTTCAAAAGTCCTCTTGCCTCCTTTTTGATCTTCGATTCGTGTGAAACTACTAGTATATGTGTACTGAGTTTCAGCTACTAGCAAGCCATTTAGCAGCCTGGACTCACATCAAGATGAAGGATGATTACATATCTCAGCGCTCGCTAGCACAGCTTGCTTTCTCGAAGGGTGCTGAAGAGGAAATTTACTGTCGCATACTGATGACATACATAAGAGATTAGCATAGCAAGCACCAGGATTTCTTAAGGTGGTCCTGGATGGTTGTTGTGGATGTTGCTACTACCTGCATATTTGTCAAAGTTTTCACCCAGAAGTTCACCTTATCCACCCAATAAACTGTATATTTTCAGAAAGCTTATATTCATCGGATTTTTTTTCAAATTCTGAGGCGCCAAATGTCATGTGATCGAAGTTATGATGTCACAACAATGACAGAAGTCAGAAATCTGGATTCATCTTCACAGCCGTCTGCACGATCCGCCTGAAATGTTCTCTGTGGGTTCCTGTTGGTAAGCGACAAAAACGCGTGTCTGGGATTTTTTGAAATCGTATCCAAACACCAGAAAAGTCGCACACAGGTTTGGAGTGGTGGCCCTGGGATTTGGCGAGCCAGAGTAGGATAACAAAAAGGTCAAAATTGAAAAAAGTGAGACACTCTTTTTTCACGCTTGCATACAACGCGCATGCCGAAAATCGCCTCAATTCGTAAAGAGATGTGTACGGTAAATCCAAATTTCCTACCTCCGTCATTGTCGTGCTAAATATAGTGTTGTGATGTCATAATTTCGATCAGGTGACATTTGGTGCCTCAGAATTTAAAAGGAAATAATCCGTTGAATATAAGCTTTACGAAAACATATAGTTTGTTGGGTGGACAAAGTGAACTTCTGGGTGAACTTTAGGACAGAAATGCAGGTGGTGGCAACATCCAGAACAACCATCCCGGATCACCTTAAAGTGTGTGAAGAGACTGGAAATGTTGAATTTCCTAATGCCAGCAGGCTTCGAAAATGTACCCTTGTTAAGAGGATTTTTTCTTTCAATTAAAAGAAGAAAAAAAAAAAGAAAAAAAACCGCCCTGTTTCATATCATAAGTAATGTAATGTATTGGCCCGACACGGGGTTGTGGCCGCTTAAAAGATCATCACTAGGTCTTGGCCAAAAGGTGTGTGACATCCTGACCCTGTGACCCATTGTAGGGTGGTTGCTGTTTATTGTGCATGGCTTGGTTACAGGGCCAAACTTAAATATACGTATTGCAACTCCTGCGATTACCTTGCCTTCTTTCTCTTTTTGTCGTACATTGGTATTCTAGTGTGTTATTTTTTCGCTCAATACACAATGCTTCGTCAGTTGTGAAGCAGATTTTGACTCAGGTGAGATATATTTTTTCGTTGCATATTGCTGTGCTTATCATTTTTTTCTTTTTTTTTTTTTGACACGGGAGGCCTTCTCATCGTGTGTGTGTGTTTGTTTCAGGTTCATATCAGAAATTGTCATGGTCCTGTTGGTCGAGGTGAGATCAGCTCGGAGTACTACGACGACATGCCGCTCTACGCCTTCTCATTGGTAGTCTGTCGCCGTGAGAGCGATGGAAAGTTTCTCCTTGTTCAGGAGTACCTCAACCAAGGGTATGAACTTGATGGGATCAACATAGCCGATTCCTTTTTTCTCTCTCTCTCTCAGGACAAGGGGTAATCTGAGAAATCAAGTCTATGGCTTGTGGTATCAAGTGGAGCAAGAATCCTGATGTCGTCTGCTCCATCATCCATTTCTAGACCATTGGTTTTGACATTTTAAAATAGAGCGAGAAAAAAATCTGAGAATACCTAACGT
>JAOWAR010167615.1:0-10053 GCA_028571005.1 Clathrina lutea | reverse complement strand
TCCAAAGTGTTTTTCACCCTCGAAAACCCCCAGTTTCAGTCCAAATTCGGTTGGTTTACGACAAGAGGTCCTGGAAACAAAATTCAATGGATTAATTCTAAGTGGGAGCTTCGAGTGCCCCGTCTCAGCACCGACCAATCAGCGGCCAGGACTTTTATCGGTCATCGCGCGAGCTCACGTGCATCGCACGCGGGATGTCAATGCACGAATGCACAATTCCGGCCAACACGGAAGCCTGTAAAGTTCGCTGGAACAACTCGATATGGAATTTGTGTGGCAGCCATTGGTCCAGCTCAGCATGCGGTCGTGGTTTTGTTTCGTGTGGATAGCGAACCCTTTTGCTGTATTTTTTTTTTGTTTCAAAGGTAAGTTTCTGGCAAAAAACTAATAATAAGGCTGTAACATGGATGTAAACACACTCTTGTGAAGCGCTGACAAAAGAAAAAAGTTCAACCTGTTCAAAGATATCATGCAAAGAGAAAGAGTGCGCGTGACAGTCGGTTGCCAAAAACAGGCCAAGTATGTGATGTCAAGGGATTGTTGGCGATGGCCCAGGGAGCTGAAAAAGCTGGGCGGAAAAGGGTCAAGCCTAAGAGAAGTTTCACGGAGAACGAATGTGGTTTTGGTGGTCTGTATGATGTAAGATATCTTTTAGAGGGAAGTTAATTCCAGAGGAAAAGGTTGAACCGTGACTCTCTCCTCAAGTCCCAGCCACTTTGCTTATCCACGTGCAAATAACACCTCTCACACACAAACACTTAACTATATACCAAACACTGCATAGGTATGGTGTTGGACTAGGACATGGGCTGAAACATTGTTCTATCTTAAAAACTTTGTTGGTATGAGTGACCACATTGTTCAAATAGTCACAAGTCATACCCTTCCCAAGGAGAAGGCTGCATGTTCTCACCTGGATATGGTTACTGCGAACTCCATTGCGCAGGGCATTTGCTTCACTCTCAATGACGGTTGATATGAATTTCACGTCATCAACCGTAAGACCTTCACTAGATTCGATGACATGAATCGCATTCTCAATTGACAAGGGCAAACCATCCTGGTCAACCTGTGGGCCAAAAATGTGGCTGAGACAAGATGTTCTGAAATGTTCTAAGCAAATGGGCTTTTGTTTCAACATTGACTTAAATTCATGCAATGTAAATCAATGTCTTGGAGGATAGAAGAGCCTATCTTCTCTGACTCATACGTTCTAACACTTTTGGCTCTCTGGGTTGTTCTTGCTCACCACGCAGCTCTCTCCTCTCATGACCTGTCTTAAAGGGCATCTCCACCCAAAAACAAGTTTTGCTCTTTCGACGCATTTTTCTGCCTGCAGTACGATGGTCAAGGTAATTTGTTATGCAATGTCGGGAACCCCTCGAAAATGGGTGAAAAGGCAAAAGGAAATTCCCCTCGTGTGATGTTACGACTGATTGGCTAACCCCTGAAAAGTATTGAAGTAGACGGGTGAGGGATCGACTGCCCGCGAGGAAAGGCTTCTTTCTCACTCGCTGTACACATCACTGAAGAAAGAAGAGGTAGAGTAGCGAACTGATCATTCTCGGTGCCCCCACATTTACCATGAGCCATGCAGGAGTGCAAATGCAAATCTTTTGCACAAATGATGCAGACACGAGAAGAAGAGATTGTCGCCATTAGATCCACAGCGAAGTTCTGCTCGGTACAACCGGCGATAATAGCGTGGCGATCGATAGCTCTGTGAGGGTCACTTTTCTTCTTTATAAGGGTGTGTTGGGAAGCCACGGCCACTGCAGGATGCAGCAACGGCACCCGTAATGAGGGTGGCAAGGTTTGGGTTCACAGATGACTCGTGCTCCAAGGGCCCGAGAACAATCTTGTTTGTGGCCACGAGAACCGACTGTCTCAGAATCTGCAGCGTTCACTTCGAAGGGTCTGGTCTCTATAGCTGAGACGACTTGAAGGGAGAGAGAGTAGTAGGTTTTCTCGGCAAAGTCAACGATCCCGTCGCATTACCCAGTAAGCTGTCCCAACGTGCTTCGCATACTACATGCCAGCAAAGAGACTGACACATCTGTACATCATGAAAAGAGGAAAGGAGGCGGCTGCTGGACTTTGAAGGGAGGTGAGAGTTCTATCACATTTTTAATAAGCTATTGTTATGAAGTGCGCCAAAGTTTATTTTGGCCACGTGCATCTGATGTGTGTATGGGTCCGATGTGGCTTTGCAAGCTTTTTTGAGCGCACTTGGACTGGCCAGTATTAGTCAGAAGGTTGTGACTTCAATCGTTGTGTCGTACTCTATGCTGTTTTTTTTTCTTTAATTTTTTTTAACTCTTTCTTGTTGTCAGCATTATCAGAAAAACCACATCAACTTTATAAAAATAATAAAACACCTGTCTTTAACTCAACGGGCACAAAGCTAACACTTGATCAACAAGAACACACAAAAAAAAGAACGGAGAAGAAACTGAGTTCAAGCAAGTGAGATCGATCAGTGGACCTTTCTGATAGCTCGTATTTCATTTCTTTTTCAATTTGCTACTCCTCAGAGTATTGAACAGGTCAACATTCACATCAGCTGAGGTGAGTAGTCACTGGCATGCTCAAGAGCAAGTGAAACTACCCACTGTACCTGACTTTGTGGTGGTGGTGGAAAAATACACCCAGCCTAAGATTTGGGGTTTCACTTCTGGGAAGTGGAAGTCCATCACCAGAAATGCATCTTTGTTCGATCTTATGGAAGCAATGCACAAGGCAGCTGTAGAAGTGCAGGCGTGAAGAGTAGTGAAGAGTGCCAGAATGTGTAGAATCCCTCCAATTGTTGCCATTGCCACGGACACAAGACCCGTAATTCTGAGCACCTCATAGAAGAGAACTAGACATGCATGCAAGCATAGTGAACAACATTATTCACAGGCACCGCACTTTAGCACTGTATGCGTAACAGCATAGGCAATGGGCATTAAAATACTATACACGACCCCGTGATGTTTCCTCCAGAACAAAAAGGAACTGCACTTCTTTCAAACACTCGCACCACAATGCTGTCTTCTGGTTTAGAATGAATCCATGTGGAACTTCTCTTCTCTTTTGGGAATCCTGAACAACTAGACATATTTATATGCCTTGATTGTGTCCTGTCCAATGTGCTCCCCCTCAACCCCCTTTCAGATCACTGTTCTGGTGTTGGTTTAACAAGTGTTTGTATACACAGTGCATTACGACACCTCCAAGGCAGGATGTCAACTTCAAGTCCAACCAAAAAGTAGTGGAGAATGTCTTCTAAAATCAGTGAAAAGTTCCAGGTGAAACCTCATAAACCAGTAATATTTTGCCTTTGAATAGTTTGTTGGCAACACATGTACACATGCACGAACAATTCAATATGACAAGTAAACAAAAAAAACTTGAACAATTCTTCAAAGCACAAAATCTGTATGTGACATGCAAGCAATGATGGGCTGCTATAGCTTTTATCTACTTGCAAACAAAATTGTCTTGAACATCTAAGTCTGAGCCTGGAATTAGAAATAAAGAAAAAGGAAATTGACCGAGCCACAGACACTGTTCGTCTTCAATCACAGCATGCTCAAAACCCTTATAGTTTTCTTTAATCCCTCACGGGGAAAACAGTTCTTATTGCCTGAACAGCACAGGCAGGAATTTCCCGCAATTGTCCATGAGCAAGAGAGTTGTGGACCTACAACGTGTACCGCTGAAGCGGTAGGCCGCCAAGAGAAAGGACATGCAGATCATACAGACAGAGAGACTCGCAGACCGTCAGATTACCACTCACCGGATAAAACGGGGACGCTTTCATCCACAAAGCTTACTGATTCTAACCCTCGTCTGCCTTGTGTGACGGAACTCTCGATAGCTCCTAACAAATGGAACGAAAATGTGGCACTTCGATCAGGTATACGTCGCGGCTTTCTAGATGTAGACATTGAGAGATGCATTACACGCCAACTAGCAACAATGCGCGAGTGTGAGTACCTCCCCTACAGCAAACGCAGACTATACTGCTCTCGTCATCCTTCCACACCTAGCACAGTTGCACCAAGACAAAGTTTCCAGGTGAATTGCATCTTCTTCAGCCAGACATGATCAAGTTGTATTGTCCCCGGAAGCTCCACCACGTGGCCGCAGCTGAGGAGTCATCCATATCTTGATGCAGTTATAGGTTTCCATGTGGAAGCGACCGAAGCTCCCTTCCTCCGTGGCTGAAACAAAAATGGCTTTATGGGTTGGTCCTTCTGAACACATCTCAGAGTGAAGTGTCCGAAGTACTCTGTAGACTCGGGATCGTCAGACTCCATCTCAATACCTAACGCACGGAGACCATGCACAGAGCAACTTCCTTCGTGGTGTGACAATGGAGCATCCGTTGGGCGATCTTTGAGGTTTCTTTGTGGTAAGCTGGTACGCAAGGGTGTGAGAAGTGTGGGCAAAGATCATGGTAGGAGAGCTGATGATCAGTCAGTGACGACCTCTGTAGCTGCCACTAGCGACAAAGAAGCCATTCACGCCTGTATGATACGACGCAAATAGTGAAGGAGCATCGGTACGACGGCTTGGGCGGTTGCTAAATTTAGTTTGTTCCAAGAGTGACCAGGTTAGACGGAGGACAGGAGAAATGTGGGCAAAGATCTACCCCAAGAGAGCTGATTTTAGGTCACCGACAACCTCAGCGGCCCATGAAGAGTGAGAAAGAAGCCTTTCCTCACCGGCAGTCGATCCCTCACCCGTCTACTTCCCTACATTTCAGAGGTCAGCTGGCCAGGAGCTAATCAGTTGTGATGTCACACGAGGGGATTTCCCGTTTGCATTTTCACTCATTTTGGAGGGTTCCCGGCGTCGAATAACAAACGACCTTCACCCTCGTGTTCAGGGCGGAAAATGTCATTGAAAGTTCGGAACTTATTCGGTGGAGTGGCCCTTTCAGATCTTGCCTGTCTTGGAATAAGTGCGTTTGACAAGAACAGAGTACGGGTTTTTGGCTGCATATGACAATGGCCTGAACAAACTGAATTAACTTGATGCTTCAAATTGGTTTCATAAAAGGCAAGGTTGGGGCATGAAGCTGGGCGCTATGCAAAACACGAAGCATTGACTGGTTGTAGTTCTCAAGACATTTAGGTATTAACACATCACCGCGATCCTTGAAGGCGTGTTTTAATCAACTTTCCTGGGTTAATTGCGCTTGGAAGGTGTCGATTGTGGCCGGTTCTGCAGAGAGCCCGTCAGCTGGTGCAGGTGTGAATTCTCATTTGCTTGTTGATACGATAATCTTGAGGTCGATATCTTGCTCTTATTTCCCATCGCGCGTGCTGACTTTGAGGACTTGTTGATGGTTGTTGGCATTGTTGGCACAGACAGGTGCGATCGCACCTTCCCCAAACACTCTTGGAAAAATGTTTTGTGTTCTGTACTTTTTCATGTTTTGTGCGACGCAAATTCAAAGCAATGCTATTCTGCGTAGGCCTCTGCATGAAAAAGAGCGCGTCTTGCGCACGTGGAGCTGGCCTTCACGCCGCACTCGATCGATATCTTTCAGTCGTACTCTTCTCATGATTCTTTAGTTATCTCTCTTGGCTTACCTCTCCTTCATCCTGATGCAAGAGCATAAAAAGCAAAATAGTCCAAGATCTAGAGCCAATCCCTCGGGTTAAATCCACAAATTGTGTAAAAATTTATTGATTAAATTGGCATCATTTTCGGTGGAAAGAGCTCGAGACCCCCGGGCAGTACTCGCCCAATACAAGTGGTGACGACTGGCTCCATGTGTTGTCCGGTGTCCGCTTGCTGCCAGGTTTCCGGTTGAAGACCATGTACTGTAATCGTGATCCGGAGGCACGACACTCCGCATCCTGTTCATGTCGAACAGCTTGTACATCACCACTCGCTCCAGGTCTTGGCGATGGTCTCAGAAAGTGCCATGTGGTCAACACGACTCTCCGCTGGAATGTTTTGGGAATGAAACCCGAATGTTTGCCGCGCAAAATTCATGGTAACTGGAGAGAGATAGGGCTCTAGAGAGAGGGAGAGAGAGAAAGAGAGAGAGAGAGAGAGCTAGAGATCTTGATCACGATCGTGATAGCCACCAGCACTGGTCCACACATGTGCATGCACAGGATCCCTGATGCTGGCAGGAAAAAGTTCTTTTGTGTGCTACCACAATTCACCCTGAATGCGAGTGGACCCTGCTCTTTTCGCAATTAAGGTCGATTAGAGAGAAACGTCGCATAACAAAGCAGCTATCCCGCCCTTCCTATGATTCTAACCACCGATGATGATGCGGTAGGATGGCACGAGACTGTGATTTGGGATGAGGGCTTAGACTAGAAAGCCATGGACATTTTCACCTTGCCGTCCGAGACTGAGGTCCACCGTTTCCAGTCTTTACGAAAGAGGGTTGAAGACTGTAAATTGTGGAAAAACAACAAGGTCTAGAGAGTTCTTCATCAATATTCTGATCAGGAAAATCGCAAGCTTTCCGGTGGTGTAAGTTTCATTGCCACCGTCATGCCCGTAGGGACCGTAGGTGGTTCCACAAACGATAATCATGATAATTGATGTGTGTGTGGCACAGGTCATTCGGGTCGTCTATGTGTCCGCTTGTGGATCAAATTAGTCGGATTGCCCGGGTGAAAGTTTCATTTAGCTCTGCGTTCACTTCTTGGCACTGGCATGCAGCTTAGTTTATCAACATATTCGCAGAGGTGTTGGGTTGACGTTTGGTGGCATGTAATCTTGCTTGAGGCCTCACACTTCCCCGAAGAGAATATTCTGAGCGGTAAGAAAATTGCAAAGAAAGTCCAAACGTGGTGACGTCGACAGCAGCTCGGATTTTACAAGGCGACTAGCGCCGCGCCATTTCGCATATTGAAACAGGATTAACTTGTACGTACAGTGCAGAGGCTGCTTTGTGGTGGAAACTCTGACTTCTCTTTTCATCCCAATTCCCTCGATGGCAAGGGCAGGTCACCTTCCTGCACAGACTCATACAGATTCGAGCTGGAAGTACAAGACCTAGGTCAGACGACCCACTTTGGTACGTAGTTGGAAGCTACAAGCCCTCTGAGAACTAAAAGTTTCAAAGGTAGTCCGAGTGCTGGAGAGCATGATGTAAGTTCTGTCGGAACTTCGAACGACAGTTGACAAGCTGTCTCACGGCTACTTCGGTACAGGCTTGGGAATTGACCTGTTGAGTTGGCGGTGGGAAGAAGACCTGGCTGAGCGCTAAAGGCGTCTGGCCCACTACAGTTTGTACAGTTCGTTTGTCTTGCTAGTTTCTCTTTTATCGACGGCGTGAGTGTGATGCTCGATCTCGCAAGGACTTCTATAGACGTGTGGGTGGCATTGCCTCAAGTGCTGAAGCTTTCCTTTCTCACCTTGGCAATGTTTGGTTTGAGGGACGTGGCCAAGCGAAGAGCGGCGCTGTGGAGTACACGGGCGTCGCAAAAACTATTGTACCCTAAAAGTAGTTCTGCCTTGTAGGCCTCTCCCTGATTGCTTTTCAGTACCAAAATCGCACTTCACCTGGCAAGTCTCACAGGTCCTTTCATGCGTAGGCCACAGACTTGAAGCTAAAGCAAGAGAGTGAGCAAGAGAGAGAAAGAGAGAGAGAGAGGGGTTGGGGCCAATTTGAACTGACCGAGCGGGAGAGATCGAGAGAGAGAAAACATGTTAATCTTTGAGATTTTCGAAGCAACTGTCTGCTTTTCGCCAGGAAGCAGAGGCTAGAGTTTAGGAAATGTGGATGGGTGTTCTAGTATGAAGCTTGGAAGAGGTACCGACCGCGTCAGGGGCCTCTCCCCGTGAAACCTCTGTAGCAAAAGGCTTAATTACTCCGAAGCTTCCTCCTGCTCCTTCAGGATTTCCCCCCTTCTTCTTCGGTGAAAGCCTCTTCCTGCAAACGTCTATCGTGTTTACCACTACGTGTGGGGAACCAAATAGATGTAGCTGCTCCGCGCTCCGCAAAGGGTGTCTTAGAGGCTCGACATATTTCAGGGACTCTGATTTGAGGAAAAACTGACGGGGCGGAGCGCCAAAGCCTTAGGCTTGTGACATGGCTGACGCATTTCCCCGGACTCCGAAAGGATCAGGCACTAAAATTGTCAGACGTCCATTTCTGTTCTTACTTCTCGGTTCGATTCACGTAGGGGCATTAAACACCGATCGTGAAAAAAGGGTGAGGGGTTGTGAGGTTAAGGGGACTGCAGTGGTTCCATGCGCATGCCACTTGTTATTGCCACCGTCAGGCCCAGAGGGACTGTAGGTGGCTCCACACACGATAATTGATGTGTGTGTGTCACAGGTCATTCGGGTCATGTACATTTCCGCTTGTGGATCAAATTTACATGATTTCTCGGGCGAAACTTCTATTTTGCTCTGCGTTTGCTTCCTGGTAATGACATGCAGCTTTATTTTATTGACATCTTCACAGAGCTGCCGGTGTGGCATTTTGCCGCACATAATCTCGCTCGCGGCCTTGCACTTCACCAAAGAAAATCTTCCGAGCAGTAAGAAAATTGCAAAGAAAAGTCCAAACGTGGTGACATGGTAGGCAGGTCAGATTTCACAAGGCGACTAGTGCCGCGCTATTCACGGCTTGAAACTGGATCAACTTCTACGTACAATTCAGAGCCTGCTTTGTGGTGGAAAATCTGACTTCTGCTCTTTCCTTTCCAACTCATACAGATTCGAGCTGGACGTACAAGACCTAGGTGAGACGACCCACATTGGTGCGTAGCTGGAACAAGCCCTCTGAGAACTAAACGTTTCAAAGGTAGTCCGAGCTCCGCACGATATGAGTGCTGGAGAGCATGCGAGCTCCACCGGAACTTCAAACGATAGTGATATGCTGCCTTACGGGTACTTGCGTTCAGGCAATCGACCTGTTTGAGTCGACGGTGAGAAGAGGACCTGGCCAAGCGCTAAAGGTGTCTGTCCTACTACAGCTTGTGCAGTTCGTTTCTTTTGATAGAAGTTTTTATCAACGACGTGAGTGTGATGTTCGATCTCACAAGATCTTCCAAAGATCTGCAGGTGGCATTGCCCCAATTGCTGAAGCTTTCCTTTCTCGCCTTTTCAGTGTTTTGTTGGAAGGACGTGGCCAAGCGCCGAACAGCGCTGTGAACAACACGGGCCTTGCAAAAACTGTTGTACCCTGAAAGTGGTTCTGTCTTGTAGGCTTCTCCCTGATTGCTTTCAGCACTTCACCTGGAAAGTCTCATTCACAGGTGCTTTCATGCGTAGATCTATGGACATGGCAATAGTCAAAGAGAGCGAGAGAGCGAGAGAGAGAAAGAGAGAGAGAGAGAGAGAGAGAGAGAGAGGGAAAGAGAGAGGGCGAGAGAGAGAGCCTGGGGCCAATTTCAACTGAACGAGCGGGAAAGGTCAAGAGCGAAAATATACTAAGCTTTGAGATTTTTGATTGAAGCAACCGCTCACTGGTCTCCAGAAGGCAGAGTTTAGGAAGTGCGCATGGGTGTTTTTAGGAAGCTTGGGAGAGGTACCGACCGCAACAGGGGCCTCCCCCGGCCAAATTTCGTTAGCAGAGGGCTTACACCGAAGTCTCCTTCAGAATTTCTCCCCGTCTCATCCGGCGAAAGCCTCTTCCCGCTAACATCTATTGTGTTTACAGCTACTTGTGGGGAACCAAATGATACAGCTGCTGCGCACACTGCACACTGTGGCTGCCGGACCAAATTTGGAAAGAAAGGAGTTGTACTTGAACCGATCGCGTACTGCACTGAACTGCATGAGTTGCATTCGCCGGCTGAAACTACCCGTAGTGGACGCATTCACTTACTCATGACTCAGCGTGAACTTCAAAATTCGTGCAATAAGAATGAATGATCGGATCTCGTAGTTCACACAGTCCACGAATAAACGAATGCGCCCTTTGGCAGCATAAGCGATAATTTAAAGGGGAAGTTCGGGCAAATTTTCAGCATATCGCAATGTTGCCTACAACTTAAGATTTTTGCATACGGATCAATATCGATCGATATCGGGTGAGATTCGACCAAATCGACCGATGCTGCAATCCACCGAGCGCCA
>JAOWAR010167604.1:0-10054 GCA_028571005.1 Clathrina lutea | reverse complement strand
TGTGTGTGTGTGTGTGTGTGTGTGTGTGTGTGTGTGTGTGTGTGTGTGTGTGTGTGTGCGTGTGCGTGTGCGTGTGTGTGTGTGTGTGTGCGTGTGTTTGATGAAGCAGCCTTCACAGAGCGTTCTTTGCTGTGAAACAATTTCATTGTTCACACCTTCCCATGCGTTGGAGTGGTCGCCATTGGATATGACTTGACCCCTCCTACTGTTGCAGATTTCCGATAAAGCAGCCGGGAACTATAGGCAGGCATGCAGACGTGGCATATCGCAGACAGGCGTGGCAGTGAATTCTCTGGTGATTTATCTACAAGCAAAACACCAGAAACCATCTTCTTTCCTACTCACGAGCTTCAAGTTCACAGTTGCTGTCGGGTACCATCCAACACGAGGCGCCGTGCGGAGGGTCATCGCTCAGCATGCGCAGCTCTCGCTGCAGACGGGCAGCTCTATGCATAGCAACCCAGACTGAACGAACTCAAGAATAGGTTTGTCCCCTTTCTCGGTTTCCGACCTTCCACAAATTTCATCAAATGATGACTGACCGAAAACACTCTTGAAAGACTTTATTCACTCCAAGCAAAGCTGACACTCTCCCAGAGTTCGAATTCTCCTTGTCGAGGACATTTATCAGCGAGGAGCTTGCGACGGTGATGAGAGAACTAGGCTGGCGCCAATTTTCGACTTTTATTAGTTTTAAAAAAAATTTCGCGCCATGTATTGCCATGACAGCGCTAGACCGCGCACGATGGTCGCGTGACGGCCGCGGTGGCGGCCGCGATCCCGGTACCCCGTAGACCTGCGTATATACGAACTGCGAACACGTAAATCGTTTTATGGCCGTCCGCGTCCGGCGCAGCCCGCGCCCGCCGCATGCGGGCTGGCACGATAATTTTTTCGTGCATAAAATTTATATGAAATGTATGGTGGGAATCGAAGACATTGCGGATTGAGGTGATGTCACGGTCTCAGCTTGTCTGGGTCTACGAGCATTCTAATCCTTTCTCAGTTTCTGCCAATTTGGTGAGAAATATAACGCGAAAAGCCGAAAACGTGAAAGCTAACCTTCTGTGTGTTTTTCTTTCTCTTTCAGCCCCAGTACGTAGTGAGTGAAATTTCGACGTTTCATTACGTTGTGAACATTACGCTCTGTTCATGTGTTGCCTGCTGGTGGACAAATTGACTGAATTGTCTCTGATCAGTGTCGTCCGTATGTTCTTCCGATCCTGTTCCTTCTCTCATTTAGGTGGGAGTGACTTCCGGCGGAACGGATGCTAGCTGGCGCTAAGAAGAAAGGCCTTTAGCCTGCGAACCGGTGTTGACGTTAGCCAGCGACGAACTGAGCAGATCTGTTCAAGGGTTAGAGTTATGGTTAATATACATGAGCGGACGTAAAACGTGATTCTCCTCCTCATACTTAATATTCCCCTCGTCATCTCTCTCCTTCCCTTCCTTTCTCTCTCTCTCTCTCTCGATGGCGATTTTTCCACTTTCGTCCAAGCTTCATCTCTTTTTTTCATCTATCGTTTCTTCCTCATTACATCTAGATATATAATACACAGTATACAATATTATATACATGTATATACAATATTAGTGTATAGAACTGCCTTTGAAGCGGGACAAGGTTGAGAAAAAACCAAGACTTTATCACTCCTCCAGCAGCTTTCCGCTTGTGGGAATATACCAGAAACGTAGGCCGCCATACCACGCCAAGAGTGCTCAAACCGCCGAAGCAGCGAGCATTGCAAAATGCGAGCAGCGTGGTATGTCCCAATATTAAAATATCGATATTGACGCAAGACAGGGAAAACGGAACGCTGTATATTGTTACTCCAAGTTTCATGAACAATTTTGAACGATCTTCAGACAATATACAGATACCAAAACGGAGGGCGAAGGTTTTAAGGGTAAAAGGGAAGGTACTAAGGTAGGTGGCAAAAGAGGCGAGCGTAGGTGAAAAGATATTAGGTAGGTGGAGAAGCTAGCAAAATGAGAGGTGCGGCCTCGAGGTGAGAAGGTGAGAAGATCTATGTGTAGTTGTGTGAATTCATGCTGGTACTAAGGGTGCATGGAATGACTCATGTTTTCTCTGGTGCGAAGTTGGTCAAGTAAAACTTGGTTTCTTGGCGACACTTTGACATGAGCTCGGACCTCTTGTTCAGGGAGGTGATCTTGTCGGCCTGAGTGATGGCGAGTTTTTCTGCCAGACACAAGTTACATTTCTTTGTTTTATACGAGTAGGCTGCGACCCTTCTGTGTGTGGACCGCTTGATGCGGTAAGGCTTGCCAGCATCCTTCAGTGACCAAATGTACTTCGACAGGACTGTGCTGCTTTCGTTCTTCCGGTGGAGCAGGGAGTGCTGATGGGTGTTGAACCGTTGCTTGAATGTTGCAGCCGTCAGCCCGGTGTATTCCTTCCTTTCAGCTTCAGATTCTGTTTCAACCGTTGATTTGTACACAAGACACTGTGTCAGGTAAGCACCGCTGAGAGGACACTGGGCTTTTGCACGGCAGCTGCAGGTTATAACCGCTTGTCTTGGCTTGCTGCAAGCCAAGACAAGACAAGCGGTGACAGCATTAGAACCTGTTAAAAATGGCCATAGCTGATGCCGGTGGGATGGAGTCTGAAAGGCTACACTGCAGCTCAAGAGCACAGTGGTTGAACATGCTGAAGTGTCATTTGCCTTGATCAGTGAGTCGCCAGTCCCAATAGCTCAGCCGCGTATGCTGAGGGTCCCGGTTCGAATCCTGGTTGGGGCATTGGCACTTTTTCCACTGTGCTTCTTTCCATTCGGCACGTCTTCACTTGTACCTCTCTCTTCTAGATGACGTTAGCGTTTCCTAGCAACGGACAGTCGACGAAATGGAACCCTTCTCATCTCCGGTTTTCTTCGTGATTTCTTGCTTTTTTTGTATTTGCATGTTTATCTTTTCTTTTTCGTCTTGTCTCCAAGAACAGATTAGAATGCTCTCTGTTTTATTCCCGCCAAAACTGTTTTATTCCCGCCAAAACTTTCTCACTCGCATCGCCGTGTGCATGCTGCTCGCTTCTAGCGGAAGTTCTGAAAGTGAAATTGGCAAGATCGAGTTTTCCGGCCTGACACCCTCCGATGATCACGAATTGGACTTTGTCATGTTTGTTCGGAAACCAGGGAAGGAGGGGGAAATGACACAAAGAAATAAATTTTGAAGCTTTAATGAAAATCGGACCGACGTGCCACACACGGGCCGTGCGCTTTAAGTTGTAGACAGGCATTTGTGTGGCCCGTCGGTCCGATTTTCATATAAGATTGGTTACTGCTGTGCGCGGCTTGATCCATATGCGCACACCTCAGCTCGTGACCAGGAATGCGCTTTCGAATTCCCGACCGGCAAGCTTAATTAAGGTTACCTACCTGTGTACATGCATGACATTTCGGCTTCGTGTTCAGTGCACAGGCCAGGATGCATATGTTATGCATAGCGCGCGTTTCGATTGCCATAAATACATAGCTAACGCGCGCCCTGCGCGCTTCGACTTACTAATCGGTAATCCTCCCAATCGCACGATGTTTGGCCAGCGGTTGCTCTCGGACCTCTCCTGGAACATGTAGGTCGATCAGTCTCCGTGGTTGTGCCCATATTTGTAAGATCGCCGGTCATAACTGGACTGGCGACGGGCCAAGTGCTTTGCACATGTAAGGGGTCATGGGAAGAATAATCATTGGATACCGCAAAGGCTTGCCCTACAATTCTCTGTGTTCCGTTTACGATTTCCTCCGTGTGGCCATATTTCTTCTTCCGTTGTCCCTTGTAACGGGCGCCTTCTCGAACATTCTGGAACGACACGTGCGGTCCCAATCCATTTTGATTGAAGGTGCGCATGCGTTGTACTGAACTCGTCAACAGGGTTTGTCCTATTCGAGCCTAGTAGATACTTTTCCTCACTGACTCAGATCACTTTGTTGCGAACAGTTGAGTGTTTCGCAATTTGCATAGTCAAGCACAAGTCATGATATTGGCAACGGACAATTCAGCAGGCTTCGCGTCGAGAGAATTGTTGTCGATACTCAGCAGAAGGCCGAGGATTTGCTCGCTGAGTTGAATGATGACCGGGGGCGCTCCTTCTTCGATATGGATGACAGCTCCGAGTTGAGCCGGAGCCAAATGAAAGCTTTCTTTATCAGAAAGTTCCGAAAGATCAGAGATGTCTTCAACGAAGGAATGGGAAAAGTCCAGGAAGAGGCTCTTTCCAAGGTTCCGAGAAAGCCCGACCGCCTGTGTGTGTGTGTGTGTGTGTGTGTGTGTGTGTGTCTGTGTGTGTGTGTCTGTGTGTGTGTGTGTCTGTGTGTGTGTGTGTTTGTGTCATAACTTGATCGAAAACGTAGTTGGACCCAAGGTAGAGGTGAAATACAACTCAATTGTCAGCACTTCAAAACAAAAACATACAGCGCAATATTCTCACAGCAAACATCGCAGAACATGAAGTCAAATGTGTAGGCATTGTTATACAGTCAGGTTTATACAGTCAGGTTTATACAGTCAGGTTTATACAGTCAGGTTTTTACAGTCAGGTTTATACAGTCAGGTTTATACAGTCAGGTTTATACAGTCAGGTTTATATAGTCAGGTTTGTCAGCGTGCATGTGTCTGTCTGCTGCAGTGTACCACATGCGTTATTTGATGGTCTGCTAACTGATCAAATAACAATAAGAAAACTTTTAAATATGTATTGTTAAATATACTTGCTCAATTAGTACTTTGATGTTGTTTGTCTATAGCGATATCCGTCTGCTCTCTATCTCGGCGTGATAAGTATATTGGCATGGTGACTGGCTGACTTATCCTCTACCTTGTGCAGTCGTTTGCGGAGAAAATCTCAGAGGACAAGATGCGGTGGTTCATGCTTGGTTATTCAAGCGAGGGCAGACGATATTGGGGCATGTCAAGAATGCAATGCGGTTGTGGCAGAAGAGCCTGAAAGCCAGCAGCCTTGGTGCTGCTGTGGGCTTTGTCCCTACCAGGACAAAGTGAAGGAGCGCAAGTGCTGCAAGAAGAGGTCCTGTATCACAGTGACACCGGAACTTGCATCTGTCTGTTTGAGCAGGCACATTTTGGAGGCACTTGCACGCCGTACTTTGGACGGGAAGGGGGAGGAACAGCCTCTGCACATAGCCAACAACTTGCTGCGTAAGACAGGCTATCGGCGGTACATTGCCTGGCAGCATAACTTCCTGGGTGCTAGAGACGAAAGGTTGCCCCTTTTTGTGTTCTTTTGGCTGTGCGGCCAGTTTTCCCCATGCCTGATTGGAAATGAATTGGCTACATGAGTGTTTAATTTTTGTTTTTTGGCAGCTTCCCGCTTTTCAGCTCATTTGTCACATGATACTCTCTTTGCTTCTCTCCGGGTGGTTGGCAACTTTCAATGTGTAAGTGAGGTGGTGGTGCTCTCACAGAACAAAAATGGAAATGCTTTGAATGATACTGTTGGTAATTCCCAACGGGCAAAAATTTTAGATAAGCAAACTAGAAATGATTCAAGCCTTTTTCAAAAATGGTTGCCTTGATATTACAAGTCATACCACAGGGAGAGAAATGTCAAAAACACTGACAAGTGTGGCCAGTCCAATTCTGTTGCATACAAAAGTAAGGGACCAAGCCAATTTTTTTTTATGTCAAAGCACTGCATATGTCGGAGAAGTAGCGTATGGTTTGCATATGTGAACAAATCCCAAAATGGCAGGGAGGCTGTTTCACTTCAGCTTACAAGAAAATACCAAAGAGCAAATAAAATGGAACACGGCAAGGGATCAAGGTGACAATACTAAGTGCTCCTTGCAAGAAGAACGTCCACCAAAACCCATCAGAGGTCTACAGAAAGAAAAAGCAGGGGATCAAATACTGAAGAAGTACAAGTCCGCGTGGCAGCCCACTCAAGCGTGACTGACATGACACGGTCTCGTGGGCACCGGTTAAGGAGGCTGGCTGCTATTGTTACACTAACCAGAAAGGAAACAGTACAAAACAAAAAAAAAACCTAGCCAGCAGTTCAAAGTAGATACACGAAAAGGTGAGTACACCAATTCACTTAAGCGTGCATGTGCACAAAAATGAATAAGTGGACTTCAATATTTCATACTGCAACACACTTGGTGTGTGGCATATCCAGCAAAGCACACTAAGATACGAGAAAAATGAGGTAAGCCAAAGAACGAAAAGAAAAAGAAAATGGGTGAAAGGGTACATGATTCAGGTCACAAGGCCAACTCAGCTCAGTGGTCTGACAGGCACGTATTCTCGTCATCAGATGCGTCCTGCACATCATGTACAATGCAACAAACACCAAGTGTCAAAAATAGAGTTTATGCCTGCTCTGAGGAATTTTAATTGATTGGACATATTGACAGGTTGCCAGGAATTGTAAAATAGAAGCCGAAATTGTGAATGAAATCACGCAACGCTTTTTCCATAAACATCCACTTGTCTTGTTTATGAGTAAGCACACAAGGAAAATAAACACGGCCGATGGCACAGAAAGAAAATTGATACCACAAAATTATCATTCGCTATAAGTTTGTGCATATTTTAAAACTGAGAACAACCTTGCACGGTTGCTGCAGGCGTCGTGGAATCTTCTCCGCTGCGAAGGTAGATGTTTCCTCGGGCTGAATAGAAGCAATAATTGTGTGGGAATTTGACACAGGATGAGTGTCTGGCAAACATGTCCTTTTCCAGAGATGTGGCCAAAAAAATTTGCCAACAGTGATGTCAAATAAGCAAGTTCCTTCTTTCTCTTCACTGCTGACAGGGACCATCACTTGGAGAAAGGGCTCCGCTTCCAATGGTATCTCAGTGACCCATTTTCTCCGACCAGTGTATCTCTGCCGAGTGTCTCTCTCCTTGTTTTTGCTGATTTGCAAACGCGGTGCACACAATAGCAACCACAAAAAGACAAGGTTGTTACTGGGTTTTAGCAACAGCATTTCATAAGAAGGGCATTGGGTTTTTGGTCAGCCTAAAGTTGGAATGAGCTTACCTATTCAAGTTGCATCGTCTGGTCGACTGTACATATTTCAAGGTAGAGTAACAGATGAAAAGCATAATCAGACACTGGAAAAGCAGACATTGAACTCAAACGAAGAAGAGTAAAGAAGATTGTGACGTCGATACCTTCATGATCGTCTTTGTGAGCTTTGCAGCTTTGGGCCATACATGAAAAGCATGAAAAATTTGTGAATGTTGAAGCCCTGCAAAGAAAAAAAGGTTCAACCATAGAGCTGAAACAATTACACATGGGAGTTGATAAGGAATCAACTGGATAACCATCAAGTGATCTCCTTCACCTTCCAGACCAACCAGCAAAGACAAAAAAAAATGTGCTGGGTCACGGTGTGCACTGATAGGTGGGAGTAGTGTGTGACATGAAATAATAGCAATATATGGCAGTAAAAATGCTCTGTTCTTTGTTAGGGAGGCAATCTACTGATTTTGACATGAGCTAATTACAGAGAAATTGCATAATACGCATGAGCTTTGCAATACTTGACAAAGCGTCAGTCACCAGATCTGAAAATACTTTCTTCTTAGCAGCGATGAGATGCTCTAATGCTTTTTGACAGGCATATTTTTCCATTGTAGGAGAATGACCAAACTGCACAAAAGACAGCCTGCTGTCTGAGCAAAGACCCCTGGAATGTTTGCTTGGATAAAAGAAAGAGGAAGAGAGAATGAGCTCTGGAATGTCTACTTGGCTTAAAAAAAAAGGGAGAGAGAGAGAGAGAGAGAGAAAAAGAGAGCTCTGTTCTTCCTAATTACGACCTACACAACACGATGTGTGTCCTGGCATCTCTCTAATCTACACATACGGCAAAAGCTTCAAGCCACTCTAAAAAAAACGCAACAGGAGCAGCTCACCATAGCATGTGCGTACTCTACTATTGCGGAAAGAGCAGCTTACCTATTCAGCTTCTCCTCTGCGAATTACTCGCCAAGATCTGTGTCTCTTCGTTCTCACCATCATCGTCGCTGTCACCGTCGTTCTCATAGTCTTGATCAAAGTCATCATCTTCACCCGCCGTCGATGATTCCGCGATGCATCGCAAAGTACGGTCGGAGTGATTGGGGTATATTGGGCTGGCGCCAAACTCACACCTGCCGTGACCGAACTGCTGGCGTTGGTGTTACCATTAATATCGGTGCAGTGGGTTCCGATTTTAACAAGTCAACCCGGACAAGAGGCGCCGTGAAACGGTGGAAGAGACAGGCCAGGACATCGTCCGACTTGCACTTCCCCGCCTTCTTCCAATCTCGATACCGGTCGAACACCACTTCTGTCAGCTGAAAGGTGCGCACATTCTTCCTAAAATGGCCTAAGTTAGGCCGATCCGACGACGAACGATGACCTCCCCAAACAGACATCCTCAAAAAATCGCCAAAACCATTTCCCTCACTTTCAGAGGGAGGTGTATACCCGACTGCACCATGACCACCGAGAATCGACGTGGATGTACAAATGCACGCATAAAAACGTATACAGATGCAAACGTCGCGGAGGCCAAACTTGAAATTGCCGCCATTCTCACGCAATCTCTCGGTGCCAGCAACGCGACTTTGAAAAGCGTTATGCGTGTTTCAAAGCCGCAGGATCTGTCGCAGTGTCCCATTAAGCGCGAGTAAAGTCACGTGAACGTTGCTTGGCGCTCGACGGCGACGTCTCTGCTCATGGACAGGTCGTCCTTTGGTGCTACGCCGGGAGCTGCCCGCTGGCGCGAAAGGCGGCGTTGCGAGCGAACGTGCCAGGTTTGCAAGCGAGGAGGAGTGGTCGTGTTTCCTCTAAATGGGCCAAGCTCAGTTGTCAACGATTCGGGCTTGCTTTGATTGCTTTACGTCTTAGGGTTCGCTCAATTGGCGCAACCACTCCTTTAGCACCCCCTAAGCACCTCACACACAGCATCCCCTCCCTCTCTGCCCATCTCAACCATGGTGGGGGTACGTCTCTGCGCTATTTGGGTGGGGATAGCAGCAATGGTGGCCAATCGATGGGAGTTGGCGAGTGCCCAGACGAAAAAGCCGAACATCGTTATGTTCATTGTCGACGACCTTGGCTGGAACGACGTGAGCTTCAATGGAGCTGAGTACGAAACGCCGACTGTGGACAGCTTTGCCAAGGTAAGCATAATCGATCTCAGTCCACTTCTCCCTGTCACACACTCTCTTTCTTTCTCTTTCTCTCTCTCTCTCTCTCTCTCTTTCTCTCTCTCTCTCTCAATCTCTCTCTCTCGCTCTCTCTCTCTTTCTCTCTCTCTCTGTCTCTCTCTTTCTGTTTCTCTCCTTCTCTCTCTCCCTTTCTCTTTCTCACACACACTTGCTCTGTCTGTCTGTGTGTAAGTCAGGCAGTCAGTCGGTCTGTCTGTCACTCTCTCTGTCTGTCTGTCTGTCTGTCTGTCTGTCTGCACTTCTGTCTGTCTCTCTCTCACACACTCACGCTTTCAGACGTTCACTCTCTCTCACACACACTCACTCTGTCTGTCTGTCTGTCTGTCTGTCTGTGTGTCTGTACATCTGTCTCTCCGTCTGTACAGTCTGTCTGTTTATCTGTCTGTCTGTTTACCTATTTCTCTGTCTTTCTGTTTCTCACACACTCTCACTCTCTCTGTGTGTGTCTCTCTGTCTTTCTGTCTGTCTCTTTTTCTCTCTCTCTCTCTCTCCGTCTCTCTCTCTCTTTCTCTCTCTCTCTCTTTCCTTCTTTCACAAACATGCGCATGCACACACCTGCACACACAGTCGGAGGCACATTTTTTGCAGCGTGTTAGGTTCCTCTCTCTCCCTCTCACACACACACACACCTTCTGCGGCTATTGTAACTTTTACTCACTGATCATGACAACGCAGTCGCATTTGCTATCGAATGCTATGGAATGCTCTTCCCTCTGCCATACAATCTTCTCCGTCTCTGTCTATTTTCAAGAAAAGGCTTCGCACCCATTTTCAACTCTAAACCCGTACGTAGTTCGTAACTCTTTTGGTTCACTTCCGTTCTTCTTTCCGCTCGTAATTTATTCTTGTCTTTACGTAT
>JAOWAR010167593.1:0-10054 GCA_028571005.1 Clathrina lutea | reverse complement strand
AATATAATCGCAACAGGTGGGTTTGTGGCAAGCATAGCTCACGGCAAAGCGTCGTATTCATAGGCATGGCAGTGCCATTGTCTCACACATTTCAGTTTTGTGCTGTTAGCCACAGCCCCTCCTCTGAGCGTTGACGGCCAACTGCCTCTCCTGTTGTGTTGGGTCATGGGCATAAGTAAATTATTATCATTACTGTTACTGTTACTGTTACTATTACAATTACTATTATTATTGTTGTTACATGAATATACAGGCCCTTCACAGCTGAAAAGAAGGGCGAACCATGGTCTCTTACTGCAGATTGTTCTACAAAACCTGTACATTGCATATGTATGTGTGTATGTGTGCATGTATAATGGTTCAGTTCAGCACTGTCCAAAATCCTTGGGCTTCCATGAATGAATACCGCCCACTGAGAGCAGCACATTTGGCAGATGTCTATAGTATGTCACCATCACTCTTTCAGTGGCAAAATTCAGTCTCTCCGCATTTCAGAAGTAAGCTCCAACCTTCCACCACAGCACTGAAACTTGGCTCAAAGTCTTGTTGGCCTTCAGAAGGTGGCAGTTTATTGACTTGACAACAAAAGTCTAGGACAGCATTCTTTCTCATGAGAAAATAGAAAGAAAGATATGAACGTTCAAATTGAAGATATGTGAAAGGCAAAACAATAACATAACTTTGAGGAAGGGGCTAAGACATTGGCGGAAGGGAGAAAATAAAGAAATGACCCTTTTGAACCAGATGACGAAGGTTCACACTTAATTCTCTGTAACTGAAGGCGGTGTTCTTGGAAGATAGCTGGCAGGCGGTTCAGCACTTCACCGAGTGCATTTCCGCCACGTTCCAAGGATTCTCGAATCAAACAAACTACTAGCTTCGAAGCTCGAGGCGTCACCCGCTTAGTCCAAACGAGGATCATGGCTTTAACTTTAAGCGAATTGTTGCATGCGTGTCACCGGGACCCAGACGTATTATAATATAAACGTTTTTTTTCTTGTGGTTGGCTTTCTTCTTACTTTTGCTGTGTGAATATATTATACTTTCCATGAGTGTATTCTGGGGTGCTTGCGTGTACGGAGACCACATTCTGGTGTTGGCCTGTGTATCCATGGCAGGTTTAGTTTGGTCACTACTACCTCTCAGCTTCCTTTCTACATTTGATTGTCTGGAATCAAAAAATGGTTACTTAAACTCTCGAGACTTGGTCGATTGGCTAGCGCACGGGCACGGGAACTTTAGTCTGCCTTGTTTAAACAGAATGCATGGTCGGTGTTCAAGTTTGGTTGTGGAGATTGGCATTTCTTGCCTGCTGTTCTAGCCAATGCTGTTGCTGCCAGAGGACTTGTTGATGCCATTGATATTGCTGGTGGAGGAGCACCTGTTGCTGCTGCTGCTGCCATTGCATGAGGTACCGTTCATAGCATTGCTGTTGATACTGAAGTTCCTCGTCTACCTGCTGCTGGTGGTGTTCTGCTTTTTCCTCGGTGTCTGTCTCCTTCTGCCGTCTCATGCTTATCTTTTTCCATAAATTTGTCACCTCCTGATGCTTCTGGTGACTGGATTGTCGGGATGGCGGAGCTTGCACTTGCGGATCGTGTGCTCCAGATCTGAGCATGTCCTGTTGATGTTCTTGCCGCGGCGGCTGCTGCTGCCCCTTGTCCTGACCCTCCTCCTTTCCTTTTGTGCATGCCTTGTCTCCACGCTGGTCAAGCGCTGGTGATTTCTGTGACTGCAGTATTGCCTCTGGTTGTGATTGTCGGTGATTTCGCTGCTCCTCCATCTCCTGCTGCTGTTCGTTTGGACTGTGTTCTACATCTGGTAGTTTTTGCTGCCGCTGCTCATCATCAGCTTGTTCTTTTGCTTCTTGTTCTGGGTCTTCATTGGCTTGTAGGTGTTCCCCCTTGCCTTGGATTTCTTCCTCTCCTGCAGGTAGCCTAGGTTTATTTGATGCAGACTGCCACAGCTTACACATAGCTGCTAGCTTATCTCGTTGCACGCTCAACGCGGGTGCCTGCCTTGTGACACTTAGCTGCTGACTCACGGCTGGAGATGTAGGATATCCAGGAACAAAGGCAGGCACAGCCACCCAGCCTGGAAGTAATGGTACCTGGTGTACATACTGGCCTGGCAAGGCACTGCACTGTTCATGTCCAACAGACGTCGGCTCCTCTTTCACTATAACATCAATTTTGTCCAAACCTTGGAACTCGGCCACTACTACGGCTTCTTCCAACTCTTGCTGGTCTTCCTTCTGCTTGTGACCGGGTGATGCTGCATGTGAGGGATGTGCTTCTGCCTCCACAGAAGGTGTAGTATTAACAGCTGGTAAAAGCAAATGCGGCTGTTCATCCTCATCATTGCTCTGAGCGGCATCCACGGTCTCCTCTTTTCCCAAAGCTGTCCCACTTACCGCATCATCGTCCTTGTCCGACCGCTCATCACACAGAGGCATGAATGCTGAAGAGCTCTCATTCATATCTGGGCCTACTTCGCTGCTCACTCGCAGGTGCTTTTCTCCCGCTTGTAGATGTATGGCCACACGAGCTGTTCGCTCAGGGCAGACTGCAACATGGCGATTGTAGTGCTCCTCCCTCAGAAACAACTTGCTGCAAAATGGACAGAGAAGGTTAGGTTGCTTTGCGTGGACATGCTGCTCGTGTCGCATCAAGGATGACGCGAAGAAGAACTCTTCATGGCAAGTTTGGCAAGCGTAGCCTTTCACTGTTCTTGACCTCCTCCTGCCAAGCACCACATGAGGCTTGAGCTCAGCCATGAACTCCTCATGGGAGATTTTCGGTGGGTGCTCCTTCAGCGCGTGATGCGATGTGATCTGCCGAAGTCCCTTGAAGGCCCTGCAGCACAGGGTGCATTGAAAAATGAGGTAGTCTTTTATCCACCACACCTCATTGGGATGCTTCTCGTGGAAATGCGGCACCAGCTCGTCATGCTCGGACAGCGGGATCTTACAAAGGCTGCACCAGACTTTGCAATTGCTCCTCTCTCCATGCATCTTTACAAAATGTTCCTGCCGGCTTTTTTCAGTGGGCAGTGACAGCTGGCACAACATGCAGTCAAATGCGTGATTGAGCTTCTGGCGGTGTTGCTTATTGTGCTGCAGCAGCGCCCCTCGGGTGCGGAAGCTTTGGCTGCAGTTCTCACACTGGTACAAGAGAGCGCGGGTGTGCACCAAAGAGTGGACTTTCAAGGAGTGAAGTTTGGAGAATTTCTGGTTGCAGACTCCACAGGCAAAGGGCTTGTCTCCGGTGTGAGATGCCATGTGCTCTTTCCATTTATCACGCTGGTAGACCACTTTACCACACACTTGGCACTGGACTGGATCGAATTCTGGCTTCAAGCAGTCCTTGTCTGTCCTCCTGTGACCACACCTTGTCTTCTTCTCTGCAGGGGGTGATGACATGCTGACAGGCTCATTGTCTGCTAGGACTGGTGGCGTGGAAACACGTGTCACATGCACAACCGCTGCTTTAGAATGTGATCTTGTCGAGTGTGTCTTCTCCGAGGCACTCCCGATTGCAGGAACCACAGCTTGGTCTATCTTAGAACTTTCCTTGTCCAAGTGTGCTGAGGTCCTCTCTGATTTAGATGCACAATTGACGTCTGCAATGAGAAAAGAAATGAACAAGTTTGAAACCACACTGCCAACACGACTAAGGCTCACCATGCACACGTCGGGTGACGAGTGGCTTGCAATTCCGGTGATCTGTTGATATGTGCTCAGACTAGCCTGACTGTGTTGCGACTTGAACACAGAGCTTTTTGGCAGCCATGCACACGTTTACCCAGACCAGCAAAGGCAGAGCACAAGATAGCCTGTTTAAATTTAATCTGCTTGTCATGTTTCTTGCAGTGCCTATGCTAAGCTTGCCGGAAAGTCCGACTGAATCTTAGGATACATGTTTTGGTTTTAAAATAGAAAATGACCTTTTTGAAATGACCCTCATCATTGAAACCACACTGAGTTAAACCTTACAAGAGAAATCCCACACAGTGACTCCAGGGTTAGACGAAAAGTTGTTGTTGAAGACATTTTGGTGCTCTGCACCATTGTCAATTTGGAATTGAAAATGTTGCAGAGCACCGAAACGTCCTCCGCAACAACTTTTTGTCCGACCCTTGAGTCACTGTGTGGGGTTTCTTATTGCAGGTCGAACTTGTGATCTATCTGCCAGCTGCAGTGATCCGCAACTTTTTCTTGGTGTACATTCGGCCACGGCTGGAATATTGTAGTGCTGTTTGGGGCGGCGCTTCACATGCGCAACTGTTCAAATTTGAACGCGCCCAGCTGAAGATGGCTCGGCTTCTTGTGACTTCTGGCGACCGCTTCCTTTCCGGCAGTGCTCTCCTGCAGTGAGCTAACTTGCCTACTTTGGCGCGAAGGCGTCGTGTGCACCGCCTCACTGTTTTGTGGAAACTGGTGAACAACCTAGGTCCTCCCCAGCTCTCTAGATCTTTTCCTCAGTCAGCTTCTTCTCGCTCTGTCTGTTCTCTTCGTGCTCCCCACAGTCTTCTGTTTCCTACTTCTAGTTGCTCGCGCCTTCCTTCCTCTTTTTTCTGTGTCTCCATCCCCGAGTGGAATGGCTTACCCTCTGAGGTTGTTAGCTGCTCTAGTGTTAGTCAGTTTGTGCCTGGCCTCCGCCAGCTGTTTGTTGCAGACAAGTTTAGCTTTGGCCTGTAAGTGTTTTCTTCATCTACTCTCTTTCAGCTGTTTCGTTCTTGTTTGTTCTGTTTCTATAGGAGAGCCCCTTGATTAGCTCTGAGCTTTTGGGTAATCCTATTCAAACAAATTCTGAATACAATACAATACAATGTTCTGGCCCACAATAGGTAAAACTTCAGTCCCACCGAGGGTTATGGCCACATGTCAGGGGAATGCAATGAACATCTGATGGACAGCATTTCCTGATTTGTAGAAAACAACTGGATGACGATAACGTTAAAGATGAAGCGGTAAGCCAATTCAGGTGTGGACGGTCCATGGGCCTTTCCAAACACTCCAAAAGAAATAACTCAATGAACTTTGGCGGTTCCTCACCAGCTCATATTCGGCTTTCATTGTAGCAAAATTAGGCTGAGAAATGGGTAAACGAACTTGACAGCAGCATCCCTGCTACATCAGCAGCAGCCTATTCTGCAGAACGGCAATGGTAGCAGCCTCAAGTACGTTTGCCTGAGCAGCAGGCTGAGAGGGAGGAAAACTTCGAGACCGAGAATTGATTCCTTGTAACCACCTACTTGTCTACCAGGACGGTGAAACAGTGATTTTTCATTGGCCTGCAAACCTCGGCAACGCAGCAGGGCTGGCTGCAATGGCACAAAGGTGGTTGGAAGAAAAAATCCACCTATTAATTGTTGACGAAACAGGCTTCTGTCTGTCAGAGTTTCGACAACAACAGCATCCCGTCGCAGATGTTGTCTGCGGCCTAACTGAAGCCTCGAGAAATCTTGAAGCAGCCCATGCCGGTGTTGTGGCCACAGGGTCTGACCCCTTGCTGGGGGCACTCCATGAGCTTGTGACAGCCATCGTTTTCATAAGTATTTCCCAACTCCATGGAACTTGGTCCATGCGCTCCTTTGTTCTTTGCCTTCATTTTGCTGCTTGTCTTTCCTCCTGGCTGTTCTCTTTTTCCACTTGCAAGAAACATCAAAAATAGACCATTGACGAAAGGTGAAAGTTAGATCGAGACAAACTTCTGAAAAGGGTAGGCCATCGTCTTCCCAAATACCGCTGAATTCCAGTAAGAAGATCCTTTCTGATCTAGCGCTTGGTTTGTTCTCTTCATTCGCATTCCTCATTATCTTATTCTACTTGCAAGAAATTTCAACCAAAGTCCAATACAGTAAGGCTGTAGCTCAACCAAAAGAATGAATTCTGGTTATACTTTCTGAACATTGCACAAATCTTCAAAACTGGTTACCCAGCTATTGCCGTTAAATTGACTAACCTACGGGCCTGACAGTGGCAACAAGTGGCTATGACACCATGGCTTGTTGAGGGGCCATGACCCGTCGTGGTGCATTAACTATATCCATACAAGCTACCAGTCGACTTTTCTTCAGGGGAGGTTTGTCCAATAACGAAGCCTCCGGCAGTAAATATTCTATTATGAATTGCATCATGCATAACATCCCATGTCGGGATGACATGGTTGGTGACATGAAAGAATCAACGAAATACCAACCAGTTGAGCTTTGCTGCTACTGTGGGCCATTATTTTGGCCGATATACTACACAGGAATTACTTTACGACATTTGAAGTCCTTTCCATACCAAGACAAATTAAGTCATTGGGAAAAAAAATCCTGCATTTTCACTCTATACCGGCATTGATAATCCACAGTCTGACTTGCATGCGACCAAATGGTCTCGAGTTCGTTTGCATGCGAGAACGTGTCTGGCATCATGTTCCATGCATTAGGTATCTGTAGCTTCGAGGTCCTGTAGTGATAGGATAGACCGATTATAGCATGGATGTCAATGTCACTGAAAACAATATGATGTCCCACCACATACAATGGTAGAAGTGTAGTGCATAATATAGGTTTCACAATTTTGCACTGACCGCCGGATTGCAACAGCTTTTTTTGTGGCCATGTGCAGCCTGCCTTGAGCTCCTGAGGAAATGCCTTGTTGCCCTTGGGTGGTCTCCACTCATCATCGCTGCTGTCGGTCTCGCTAGAAGACACCTCTTGCAGCCAGTCTGCCAAATATTCATAGTTGTCCATGTAGACAGTTGCAAGGAAGTCCATCTCACTGGATGCATTTAGCATTTCCGAGGGAAATGAGTTTCCATGTTCACACTCCTTATCAGATTGTGACAGATCTGGGTTGAATTGAAAAAAAAAGAATCAATGAAACCCAACACTTCTCAGCAAGGCCAGGCGTCAGAAATGGACAAGAGCTTATTGGAGCATTTCACTAGAGCAGGCTTTATCATCATTGAGCATTCACTAGAGCAGGCTTTATCATCATTATAAGTCTCCGCCTTTTAGAGATTATGTTCTTGTCAGAGGAAATGTGTGCTGCTGCAAAATGGTTTAGGAACACATGCTAAGACAGAATCTGCCCTCTAACCCAGGCACACTCCACACCACCTGGGTGTCCTCAAGTCTTCACCTCTAGTACGTGATTCTAAAAGGGATCCAGTGAATCTCATTGTATTGTTTGAAGCTTGTTGCCACGGCGTTTTATCCATTTAATTGTTTTATTCTGTCATGGGAAATGACCTACACTCCCTATAAGTCACACAGTGGGTGGAAAACATCAGGCAAGAAAGGGTTTCAATCTGTCCTCCCGTCTGAGTGAACAGACTAAACACTTTTCAAACACTTTCTGGGCTTGTACTTCCTCCATGCTCTTCAAGCTCACCAGGCTGCACCACTTAGGAACTTTACTCGATTTCAGTCTCACTCAGGCATTATTGCCGCTGGTATATCTGCACTTTCTCGAATCAGTCTTTGCCTGCACTGAAAGGTGGATGGAGCCAGCATGGTACTACTCGCACTCACACTTCAAGTGAAAATCAGTGATCTTTATCGCATGCTTGAGAGATAGCAGTCACTCGATGGAAGCTCATTGCAGTCACAACAATGACTCAGTCATCATTCTGACCTACCCTGAGAGCATCCTTGATCGCAGCGTGAGCTTGCACGGCCCCTTCTCATTTTGCCATGCACACCCTGACTCTGAGGAAGCGCTTGCTCCTTGTAAGGATCTTTGTCCAGACACGTTGATTTGTGGACAATCTCTCTGCTCGAGTTAGGTAGGTCCTTGGCAGTTGGTGGTGCGCTGTCGAAGACTAGCCGTGTCAGTTGCACCTGAGGAAACTGTGACCGCGTATCTGAATGAAACACGGCAAGGATGGTTCAGACCGTCTGTCCAAACAAACAACTAAGGAGGAGGAGGAGTCAATGGCTATGCGCACTGAGCAAGTTACAAGCTGCAACTCGTGATTTCATAGTTCAGATCTTGATACCGCTAAGGAAGAACACCATGTAATTCAATGGTTTTAGGGTCAGAACATCTTTCTTGTCGGCTCATCAGTGGCATCTCTGACTACTGAAACTGAACTGACGGCCAATCAGGCAGAATACATACACGAAGAGGTGCTGAAGTTTGGACAATTAATTGCAACAGTCTGTGCACAAAATATGTAAAACTGAAACGTGTGAGCATTATATGTAAATCACACGCAATGTCTGCGCGGCATGTCCTAAATATGAAGCTCTTTACATCCAAGAATTAGACCCCGACCGTCAACATTTTTTTGTAAACAAACCGGGAATTCAATAGCATCTTCGCCTGCTTCCCTAGGCCCATGCAAACACGCTAAGCTCAGCAAGCACAAACCCACCGAAGCACACATCTCCCATTCAGTAGTCATAGCACATATCACTAACTTTTACCTACACTATGGCTTACACGTTTCTGCTCGCACAATTTTGTTCACATGATTTGTTCACAAGTTGCTATCTGCTCTTCAAAACCTCCTCATGTATATTATGCCTGATTTGCAGTCCCTTTCACGTTCAGTAGCAGGACTGGAAATGCAACTGATAGGCCTGACAAGAAAGCCCCTGTGGCATGAAAACTACCGACCTGTGTGGTGTTCTTGCTTAATGGTATAATTCAGATCACCGGCATTCTGACCAGGATACAGTTGAATATTTGGCTCATCCATTCAATTGTAATTCTTAGATGTTTCCATTTAGAGAAGTTATCGTTCTTGCTGTACTGAAATTTTTTTTGTCAGGGAAAAACTGTTTCCCAATATTAATCCCATGGATCTAGGTAGCCCCTACTTTTGTGGAATACTAAACTGTGAAATGACATTTGCGAGAAAAGGATCTTTACGTTAAACTGCTGAACAGTTCTGCCAAAGGGATATTGGAATGAAGATCAACCTTCGCCAGAACAAACCATTTGGTGTCATTAGATACCTGCAGCAAGCTTCTTCTTCAATCCTGGCTGCCATTCAGAGTCATCATCAGATGCACGCACTGCATCTTCATTGCTGGACTGGCCTCCATCGCTGTCCTTAGAAGTCACAGAGTTTGGCCAAACTTTCAGAGCATTCATCTTGCCAACACAGGCGGCCTCCGAGCTGACCTCGCATTGCGATCTCACTTTCTCACTCTCATTGCAAGGTCCTGCAGCTACTCCAGGTTGCTTACCACGGACAGTCCCTGTGAAAATTGCCGCAAGTGCATAATGTTTTGATGTTACGATGTTGGATTAAATGTCAATTCAACAGGCTGCAATTTCCTGACCAGGACCTTTACCTGACCTGCATTAGCTTAAGGTGTCCCACCATGGGATTGCGCAAAAATGAACGGCAACCGATTTTCTTCAAATTTTCTGAAAACATTGCCAAGGGTATGAATAAGATGACAACGTAAATAATAATATTATATAGGTCTCAAAGAAAGTTATCTCAGTTTTAGCTGATTGAATGATCGTAGGTCACATACTGATCTGGTCATGTGGTATGTTGTCCCATTATCATCCAAATCACATCATAGGGCCTGTGTATTCCCGTCAAATTTTTCTCCAGAGCGCTAGAGGTGAGCGATTGTCTACGTCAGGCATATAAATTAATCGGATTTTACAGTTTTTTTTCCACCTCAATTTCGTCTCTCAAAGGGCTTTTGAAATAACTGACACTTTCTTGTGAGCAGGCCATGAATACCGGGCGATGAGACAAAAGAAAAGAGAAGGAAGTTTTTCAAATTTTCAGAAAATCATCATAGAGTGGTAGACGTTGCATAACTGGAAAAATGATATGCTTCAAAGCTCAAATTTGCGATACCGTTTATACAAGCAAGCCTCAACTACTGCTCGGATTGACAAAGTGCTTGATGCCAGGTGAGAATTGCAGAACCTCACTCTTTATATTGTGAAAGAAGAAACTTCACAGGAAAATGTAGCAGAATAACGCTGAAAAGAGCAAGATGATTATAGCATTGAACTATAGGATGATTTAACCCTTTAGCCTTCCTAAAAATAACGGAAAATTTGATAAAAACGACGTGT
>JAOWAR010167582.1:0-10054 GCA_028571005.1 Clathrina lutea | reverse complement strand
CCCTATAAAACACGCAGCTAGTCCTGACTCAGCACCAGATGAACTGATGATGGCGTTGACGCCGAAACGTCTTCCAAGTTTAACAACATCTTCTTTTCTCACTTCGCGTCCTAAGAACTGCTGTTCTTAACCTTCTTTGAGTTGAAACAAGGTCTGGCTGGGAGATCGGTAGATCTACGGCCAGAAAAATGATAATCAAACAAGTTTCAACAGATGATGATCACACACACAGGTAATGAGAGCAAAGTTAATAATATCGGTCCAGGTAGTTGCTATAAATTACCAAAGCCATATCTTGCTCACCATGTGAAACGACAAGCCGGTGTCACGCCCGTCCCTCCGTGGCGCAAGGTCAGGATAATTTTCAATTTCAGACATGCACGTACATGTATGTAAATGATTTGACTGGAAGAAATTTTCCCACTTGGTCCCTCACACCTGACCCGTCGGCACACAGCAGGGTTGAAAAGGCCGGGACAGCGATGGTATCAAAGAGAGATAAAAAGATCAGGGAGACGGAAGAGACTTGGATACAGAAGAGAGAGAGAGAGAGAGAGAGAGAGAGAGAAAAAGAGAGAGAGAGAGAGAGAGAGAGAGAGAGAAAGAGGGCACTGGCAGAGACCAACCGGCCACAGAGAGAAAAGGCGGACAGAGAGAAAACTGACACAGAGAGAATGCAGAGAGAGAGAGAAGGAGACAGAGACCACGCCGTCTGGGATCCGTTTTGTTTGTTCCCAGAGCTCCCACCACTGCGGATTTGTCCCCGCCTACAAAGAAAGGTACGTCCGCGTTTCAGGGACAGACTTCAGAAGTAAAGCAAGATCGGAAAGAAGAGATGGGAAGAAATGTGTGAAGGAAGGTAAGTTTAAGAGGGAAGAAACAGAAAGAATCGAAAGGAAAAAAACTACCAGCATCTTGAATAACACAGCACAACAATACAATATTATTATTATGTATTAAGGTAAAGAAATCCTAGGTCATCCGAAGGATGGAGGATAAATGCCCCGCTGGTTCGGAATAGATGGGGTAGGTGGGACCCGAGGGGCAGGGACAGGTGGGCACGGGAGGGCAGGGACAGGGGGGCGCCGAGGGGTAAGAGCAGGTGAGCGCCGGAGGGTAGGGACAGGTGGAGAGACTGATCTCGCCGTCGCGAACAAATAGCGAGGGACAGGAACTGGTTGCTGAAATATTGTCACCTTGGGCGGAGGGCTGTCGCCCTCTGGTGGAAACATGAGTACCTGCCTCCTCAGGCGGCGCTCAAGAGCAGCCGTCGTGCTAGCGCGCCGCTCCTGCACCAACCGTCCAGCCCCGCAGCCTCGTCGCCTCCGTCGTCGCGGTGGTTCGGGGTGGTCCTCGCCCTCCGACGCCGTGTGGAACTGCTCCTGACCGGACAACTACAGAGAAAAACAAAGAAGCAAAACACAAACAACGACATCAAAAAATAAAATAAATCAGATGTCAGCAAGAACGTCTAGCTCCAACGAGGAAGCCAAATAAGTCAAGCTCTCCCGTGGCACTGTCGACGCCTCTGTCTCATCGATCGTCGCCATCCTGGAACTGCAGCGCCGGGGGTTGGCCCAAAGCTTTAATCGCTCCCGATACACAGTCTGTCGGCGTCGTTTCCCTGGCCGCAACTGTCCCTCCCGCCTCACTTTGTATACCAAGTGGGAAAGGCGCTCCTCGATTACCCATGGTCCAATCCAAGGGCAGTGAAGCTTTGGAGAGCGGCCTCTCTTCACTACCGGCGAGTATAGCCACACTTTGGCGCCCTCAGGCAATACGCTTGCGGTCGCCGTGCGGTCATAAATGCTACTACCATCTTCGGGACAAACTTCCGTGTGGACGAGATAGCCTGGCCTACAAACTGCGCCATTGCCCATTTTTTTGAGGATGACGTGACTGATAGCGTAGCGGATAGTCAGGTGAATATCGTCTGCTAGGCGATTTGGTACGCCGGTTCGGGTCGATCCCGGTCTCGGCACGGATTTTGAGCTTCATGAAATCTCCATCGAATGAATTTTTCTCCGTGCGGCCGGTGTGCTTTGAAGTTCTTTCTATACTGACTACGTTAGGTCGGCGTTGACCGATTCTTTCAGGGGCCCGGTCAGTTAGAATCACGTTGGCGCTCCGTCGCCACCACCATCTTCAGGACCGCGGACTACCGTGTGGACGAGATAGCCTGACCTATATTAAACTGCGCCATTGCCCATCCTTTTTGAGGATGACCTGATGGTGTAGCGGATAGCCAGGTGATTCTGTTTGGTGCCGCAGGTTTGAGTCCCGGTCTCGGCACGGATTTTTGAGCTTGATGAAATTTTTTTCGAATGCGTTTTTCTCCGGGCACTCACCACTTCTTTGAAGTTCTTTTGATACTAATCACAAGTGTACGCAGCCAGCATATTCTGAACTGTCCGGCGCGCTCGACCAAACCATCACTTTAGGGGTGATACGGCGTCGTCCGGGTTTTCTTTATCCCCAACAAATTGCAAAGCTCCCGGAACAACCTTGGCTCAAACTAACTCCCCTGGTCACTATGCAGTGACTCAGGCATGCAGCCCAACCCTGGAAAATACATCCTCTACCAGCCCAGAGGCGTTTCAGCCTTGATGTCTGGTAAGGCAAGCAACTCAAGCCACTTGGAAAAGTAATCACAAATCACCTTGGACTCTGTCTCTGGCAAGGGTCCTATAAAATCGACGGCCACTCGTTCAAACGGATACCCAGCTGCAACATGACCTAATGGAGGTTTGTTCTTCGATCGAGGAACAGGATTACACCGGCGGGCGCAACTTGGGGTCCGCATTGCGTGAATTTTTGATTACCCGGACCGCCCGCCGGATGTGGCAGTGGGTAGTATTAACTACCATTCAACAGGGCACAGGTACTTACAACACCCTAACAATCGTCAGCCAAGCTTTGATAGTGACAATTGTCAGCATCGGTTGCTCATGGTGCCCACTACTGTTTACAATTTATCTCTGCCCTCGTCTTGGTTTTTCTTACAGTTTGACCCATTACCGCTCACTTCGATGAACCAGCAAGGTTGAAGGCAGTCCATTCTTTGGCGACCGGCTGTTCTATTCGCAACGTGGGGTGGGGTGTGAGCAGAGGTCTTGGACGCTTGCCTGTCGTGGTTGCTTTGTGCATACGTACAACCGCCGGCGGTGCCTTGGGAAAGACCGTGCCTCCGGACTATCTTCAGCCAAAAGGTCTGTGAGCACTATGCAAAAGGGTTGCCAGTCACGACTTTCCGGACTGGTCGATTGCTTCACCCGGCTCAGAAAAGGGCCTCTTGTTCGGGTATGAATATGCCCGGTCCACCTCCGGCGAGGTGCAAGTTGACGAGGCCTCTCCCCCCAGCAAACGGATAGCGCTGACACAGTCCAGCTGCCTGACGATACGGCTGACGAGGTAAGATACTCTCCGCACTTCTTTGCGTCCTTTTTTACTTCATCTAATTTGACACAATCCGAAATTCTGAGGAATGTTTTGTCTGGTGCTTTGTCTGGTGCTGTTTGAGCTTTTTCTGAAAAAGACACATTTCATGATTCCCTTTTTGACTCGAGCAGCTTCTTGATGAGCTTGGAATCGCTCTGGACGACCTTGAAGAAGAAGGCCCATCATACTTGAAAGCGACCGATTCTGCCAAGCTCCCTGAAGATGGTCAGGGTAAGTTGAAAAATTTGCTCCACGCATTTTACTTGGTTTGTTATTTTCTTCTAGAATGTTTTGGCCTTAGATGCCTTTTATAGATGTATACTCATGTTCCTTCCACATTACGTTTTTTTTCCCATCAGGTACTGACGTCACTCACCGTTTGGCCCGGGCCTCCGATAACTCGTCTAGCACTGTCCCTTCCGGTAAGGAACGAAAACCACTTTCTTTAATGGCTTTCAGATTTTCATGTACGTACTCATGTTCAGTCCCTAATTTCTTTTTTCCCTTTCAGGTACTGACGTCGCTCACCGTCTAGACTTTGATGATTCGACTAGCACTGGCCCTCCCAGTAAGCAACAAAGACCAATTTCTTGTGTACTCATTATACTCATAGCTCCTCTTGAGGGAGTCTATACTCATGTAACTTATTCAGTATGCGTTTTTATGCCCTGCATTTACAATCCAGGTTTGCAGGCAACTTGGCAAATGGCAACTCTGTCTGATGCCACACCTGGCCGGAAAGGAAAAATTAATATTTCAAGGATCCGTCCTATGGCTGGAGATCTGGGTGCTGTGCCACCAAATTTTAATTCGCAAATGACCCTGATTTGGGAGGAGATCTGGCAGTCAATGCCTCCATCTGGTCGTGCTGGTCCGACCGCCCAGATAATGGTGCAGAAATGCCGGCAGTGCATGCAGGAAGAGCGTGCAGCAGAAGCCACGCAACATCGGGGAGAGCCCTCCTGCACTGCTGCCCACGTGATATGCTCTCGCCAAGGACTGGCTGGTGAAGCAGCAAAAAGCCCAGGCACAGGCTGTGGAGGCAGGTGCTGTGAATTAGGCTGCACAGCAGGTTGCCAGAGATCTCCACTAGGCCCTTGCACAGCAGACCATGTCTGCAGCAGTGGTCCTCAGCAAGCTGAAGTGGCTGCATCAATCATTCCGGAAGCTGCAATGTCCGCTGGTCCAGTTCTGGTGACTGACAGCGACAGAGCAGCAGAGAGAAAATTCAGAGAGAGAGAGAGAGAGAGAGAGAGAGAGAGAGAACACTGTCCCGGATCCCTTTTGTTTGCTCCCAGAGTCTCCACCATTGCGGCTGGCGCGCGGGACAGCGCATGCGCTGTGGCCCACACATGTTCAACTAAAATAATGGCGATGCTACGGTCATTACACACTCAGAGGCTTACCCACCACACATATACACTTTTCCATCACTTTGTGTACTTGTCATGCCACTGCAAATGCTACTGGACATATTAGTAGATGCTGCCATTCAAAACGAGGAAGTACACTTGCGTTACGTACATGGTTTGTTCCAATATGCATCCACCACAGGCACATGCAACATCCCTGTACTATAATCTGTATCTGCCTGCCGGTACACACCGTACCCACCTGAATATTATCTTACACAAAAACTAAGCTGCAGAGAACTTAGTTCTCACAGCAGCAATGTGATCTTTTTTGAAGCATTGACACGATGTCCTGTTGAGACGACTTCCCTGGACAAGCGTTCAATGCCATGTTCACTGCTCTGAGCGGGGTGAACGATCACCAGATGCTGCAAGCAGAGGCCACTGGAGGCAGCCTTGTTGGCCATGGATTGGCAGCATACGGCTCCTTGAACTCGGCCTCGTACAATGCAAGCGAGTAGCTAGTGCGATTGGGTACGGTCTTCAAGTTCAAGGTAACCAATGAGTCCGCGAAGCCATTCACCCACTCCTTGCAATAATCAAGGAAGTCTTCTGCTGATGATTGCAAGAAGTGGCGATGACTTACCAAAAGCAGTCTTCCTATTACTGGAAAACGGGAGAGGGCCATGTTGGCATCGTTCATCTGACTCCACGCACGTGCATGTCGGCAGTGACAAAGTTGCAGTGCCGGCATGGGATGGGAAGAACGCTCGCAAATCCGAAGCGGGTCTCATTTTCACAGTCGATCAGGACGAGTGGCTCCTCGCAGGAGCGATTCTGATATTTCGACAGCGCTTGTGCCAAGGTGCACAGCACGTTGACCCGTCCACGGAGGGCCCCATGTCTTCTTCCCAGCTGCCGATCCGTCATCCTCATGCTTGCGCTTCTTTGCTCGTGCTTGGTGAGCTACCTGGCGACAGCTGTACTTACTAAAATGTCCCTTGGCTGAGCGCCAACGACCAGCTAACATCACAGTAGAGTTCACCCGAACCAAAAAATCCTTGTCATTGTGGCTTGAAGACCTCCTTTGCTTTCTATACCCACGACACCTCATGATAGCAGGTGCTTCCAAGTTTGCACGATGTCGACTTTGCATGCATGAACATCCCCGCGCACTAAATTTAAGGTGGGGAGTGGTAGAGTAAGGAATCAAAATGGCGGAACTGTCGTGATCTACTTTAAATGCACCTATATCGTGACCCGGGTACCCCACTCTCAGCACCATTTAGATCACACATGCCCGTTTGGCTGCGGGTACACTGAAATAAATCGCGTGATTATAATCAGACGATTATTTCTGAGTCTGGCCCGAAAGGACAGAAGCAGACCCACACGCGATTATTCCTTAGTCTGGCCCGAAGGGACAGAGGCAGATTTACACCCGATTACTTCGGTCAGTCGTCGTCGTCGTCGTCGTCGTCGTTGTCGTCTCCTATTTGCGCGGATATTTCCGCTTGTGGGCCTTATGCCAGTGCGGCTGGCCGCAAGTCGCGAGGAATAATCGGCCGGGGCCGCGGCGCCTTTGCTCAACAATCTTGGGCCAGCGAAGAACCACGCGAATGCCTCTTGTTTAGGTCGTCGTGTCCAGCGTGGTTCGGAGCGCGTACATTTCCGCTTGTAGTTCCCGTACAGATGGCATTCCGGGCCACTGCTCTACCATTTGAGCTATCACGCCCGTCAAGCAGTTGAATCATTCTGCTGTTTTCGCCTAGCGAGCTAAATGTAGCTTCTTAGAACTAGACCATGGACGTCTCCGCTGGGGCGTTTAGGATGTTAATACTGACAAGGTGAGCTTCTACGTGAAGCTCGGGTGCGCAGGGAATATAATTATATGGAGGAAATTCGATCGCACTTTCCCTCGCCGGTCGACCTCGACGAAGGCTGCAAGGTATCAGGCCAATATAGCATGTCTGATGAACTTCTTGGGTTGTGCGGTCGTTTCGTTGGCTCAACACCCGACGAAGACACCTTAGGCCTGTCAGAGTCACTGCTGGTCGGCTTCGACGGCAGCGACAATATTTCATGCTTCCCAGCGGGCACAGACATTACATCTTCGTCTGATTGTACAGGAAGACCGCTTCCATGAGTGCTTTAGGATGAGTAGCCTTGTCGCCCACAATTGTGGCCATCTCCGCGTGCCAAAGGCACTCCTTCTTATGATTGCCTGAACGCGTGTTGTGGTCTTCCGTTGTCTGCAGCTGTTTAATATAAGAGACTATTCCATTTGTTGCTGCAGTTCTCGGACGTTACAGATGCTTTCCTTTCTCAGGCTGTCATCAATCTTTTGCATGGCTCTTGCTCGTGAAGGCCACTTTGCATTGCTTTGTGTTGAAAGCCTCTCTCAGGATCGGATGCCCTCAGGATCGGATGCTCTCCGGATGCTTTCAGGATCGGATGCTCTCAGGATCGGATGCTAGCGCTCTCAGGATCGGATGCTCCCATTATATCCAGGAATCACCTCCTTTCTGTTTCTGTCCAGGTCTTTGCCGGCCAGTTTCCATGGAAACCATCTTGCCGGGTGCCGTACGATACTTGCAATTGCGTTAGTTGCACCCATGACCGTATGGGTGCGTTAGTTGGGCCAAGACCGGGACCCTCAGCCGTGACGTCACACCAAGACGAGGATCAACGCGTGACTGCAGATGTTTGTGATCTTCTTACACTAAAACTCTGACGCGGCACTGGATTTTGTACGTGGCCTGCACGTAAGACAAGACACTTGGAGTCGTAACTTTTCCAAGTCTAAGTCGTGACCTTGTCATCGGCCAGCACTCACGGTCAGGCTTTTGTCAACGCCTGTTGAGAGTCCCCCCCTGCTTCCTTCTTCATCTCCTTCAAGAAAAGAAAAGAATGACGTGTGGCATAGCGGATAGTATGGCAACTCTCGTCTGTTGGGGGAATTGATACCGCAGTGTCAAGCCTCTGTCTCGGCACAGACTTGACTATTTATCAATATTTCTTTAGTCATTCAGGATGGAGATGAAGTCAGCCTTCGCGTGGAGAAGGAGCAGCAAAAGCTCTGCTTGCTGCTTCTCGTCTTGCTCCGAGAAGCTACCGAATCCCCCTTGATAGCTGTTCTTGGAAGTGAGTGATGCCGTCCCCAAGAGCACGAAGACTTCTACCTATTCTAAAAAAAAAAAAAAAAAGAGAGGATGCTGTGCATTAACCTAGCCTCCCAGTATGTATCACTCTCCGTGCAGGTGCTTAGTTGATTCTGAGAAGGACCGTCTACGTGATGACCAACAGGAAGTGGCGAAGAAGACGTTCGCTTTCCCCTTTTGATTGCGGATTGTAGTTTCCGTTCTTGTGGCCAAGAATCGAGATCATGAATGACGGCAAGACACCATGCGCTACCCTCTAGCATGCGCACCTGATCTGAGGTCAACAATTCAGAGAAGGCAGCGGTGCAAGGATGGGAAAATCCTTCTTTTGCCATTCTCTCTTTCTCTCTCTCTCTCTCTCTCGCACACACACACATGCACGCATACACGCATGCGCATACGCGCACACACACGCGCGCGCACACACACGCGCGCGCACACACACATACAAACACACAAGCACAACAGAGTCGCTTTGTTTCCAAAGATCTCACATCATGTCTCTACTTAATGACAGAACGACAAGAAAATAATACAATGCAGTGTTTCATAATTCAGGAATCCAAGCATACTGTTCACATAAAATCAGAAAAACATGATCAGACGATATCTCACACCTCACAGTACACAATGTTAAGAAAAGGACCATACAGTTCATGCACTACACACGTATGACTTTAACACACTATATAACACACTATACACTAACATATGACTTTAACACACTATACACTAGCGTATGACTTTAGCACTCTACACACTAACGTGTGACTTTAACACACCATACACTAGCGTATGAATTTAACACACTATACACTTACATGTGACTTTAACACACTATACTCTAGCGTATGACTTTAACACACTATACACTAACGTATGACTTTAACACACCACACACTAGCATATGACTTTAACACACTATACACTTACATATGGCTTTACCACATTATACACTAACGTATGACTTTAACACACTATACACTAACGTATGACTTTAACACACTATACACTAGCGTATGACTTTAACACACTTTACACTAACGTATGACTTTAACACACTATACACTTACGTATGACTTTAACACACTATACACTAACGTATGACTTTAACACACTATACACTAACGTATGACTTTAACACACTATACACTACCGTATGACTTTAACACACTATACGCTAACGTATGACTTTAACACACTATACACTAACGTATGACTTTAACACACTATACACTAACGCATGACTTTTAACACCCTATATACTAACAAATAACTTTAACACACTGTACACTCACTTATGACTTTAATACACTATGCACTAACGTATGACTCTAACACACTATACAATAACATATAACATTACCACACTATACATTAACGTATGACTTCAACACACTATACATTAATGTTTGACTTTAACATACTTTACACTAACGTATGACTTTAACACACTATACACTAAGGTATGATTTAACACGCTATACAGTAACGTGTGACTTTAACGCATTATACACTAACGTATGATTTTAACAAACTATACACTTAGGTATGACTTTAACACACTATACACAAACGTATGACTTTAACACACTATACACTAACGTACGACTTTAACACACTATACACTAACTTATGACTTTAACAAACTACACACTAACGTATGACTTTAACACACTATACACTAACGTATGACTTTAACACACTATACACTAACGTGCGACTTTAACACACTATACACTAGCGTATGACTTTAACACACTAAACACTAACATACGACTTTAACACACCATACACTAGCGTATGACTTTAACACACTATACACTAACTTATGACTTTAACACACTATACACTAACATATGACTTTAACACACTATACACTAACTTATGATTTTAACACACTATACACTAATATGTAACTTTAACACATTATACACTAACGTATGACTTTAACACGCTATACACTAACTGATGACTTTAACACACTATACACTAACTTATAAATTTAACACACTATACACTGACTTATGACTTTAACACACTATACACTAACGTATGACTTTAACACACTATACACTAACGTATGACTTTAACACACTATAC
>JAOWAR010167571.1:0-10054 GCA_028571005.1 Clathrina lutea | reverse complement strand
TCTACAGATTTAGCAGACTGCATAAACAAGAACTCAAACCGTTTTATCAGCAAGGCAGTCAAGAATTTGAATAAAATTATAATACATTTTCATTTCTACATGGATATAACCTAGTCCCACATTTCTTCAGCTAGACTAATGGAACAGAGATCCCAATTACAGCAGCTGATTACTACCGTGGAAATTTCTTATTTCCGATAAATCTGAATTTGGATCTGCATGTACATTTTGAGAAAATGAGAGGAAACTTATCTATTGACTATTATTTCACAGATTTAAAAAAACTCTCCTATCTAATTACACAGTGATCAAGCCAGTTCAATCTCAGCTTACTTGCTTTGTTTAGATCTGTACATGTACTGTATACCATAGATACAGAGAAGGGCGTGAAGTGGGAGGTTGTCCATATCAATATCTGAACTATAAATGGAGAGAGGAGGCTTTCCTTGAGCACTAGCAGGCTGAAGCATGTTGCCCATGTTTATGGGGAAGGGACAGGCAGATTCCATACTAAATCTTATGCGAACTTCACGTGATCCTATCTAGCAGAGGGGAGGGATGGCTATAACTCCTACATCTATTCAGAAACAGGGTTTACCAGTGCTGAAACTTATTTGCATTCCGTTAGCTATGGGTGCGTTAGCATCAATTGGTGATGATGTAGTAGACAAAGTATTTGGTTGGGGAAAGCTACCAGGAAATAGAAGGATGCAATGGAAAGGACGCAAAGCTGTACAGCATTCAGGATACAAAGCCATACAGTGTAAGGGACACAAAGCCATACATCGAAGACCGAGGGCTGTAACATAGAGGAGACTAGCGCGAAGATAGATTTAGGGTATACCACCAACGCCTTTCACAGAAACACTACAGAAAACAGCTCAGAGAACAGCTGGGAATCTATTACAGAATATAGGTAGGCGATAATTAGGTGAAGGAAAAGCGAGACTGGAATCGAAACTGGTACGACGTATTCGTTATGATAAGTCACCCAAATGTTTCGACGTATTCGTTACAAGAAGTCCTTCAGACCTCTAACGCATGAGCCTCAACTTTGATCAACATGATCCAGCTAGAATCTACAGCAGCACCACATGCGCGAGAGCGCAGCAACAGACTTAACAAAAAATGGCAACCGTTGCCCAGCTACGCACAAATGTTTTATTTAGGAGTCTAACTACTCCTAACTAACCAGGCTTATTCTCTGCTTAACATCCTCCCCTTCCTAGATCGGATGCTATCTATACTACAGGCTAAGCAAATGACAAAGAAAGAGAGAAACAGGAGAGAAGACGACGGAAAGGAAAAAAGTCACTCTGGAAGTCAATTCTCTACAAGCAGACACAACTTTGTAATTGGTCGCGTGTGTCTTTTCTTGCCGACCTGCACTTCCACCACGCACTGAATGTCACCTACACGATAGGCGACGGATGGTTTGCATGACCGACTTTGGTTTCTCAGCCTGAACATTCAGGTTGTCAGTCCAGAGGGTTGCTGGCTGTGCCTTTCTACAGCTTTGGTCGTGGTCGCTTATGCTGCGCCGACAGCCGCTCCCATCTACTCTAGTCTGGGTATGGACACTGCCTAGAGTGGAGCAACACGAACACGAGATGAAATTAGGCGTACTGTCACGCATCCTGATGCGTTGACCGTTCGATAGAACGCTAATGCACCGTACGCCTCTCGCGATGCATCGCAGACTATGTGCACACTGGTCTCAGTGACGTCGGCACTTGTGATCCAGCATTGGGGTATGCGGACTTCTCGAAAATGATCCAGCTGCTGCAGCCTATCCGTCTAGACATCAGAGACCACCGACGGGAGCTGGTCATCCCAGTCGGTTCCTAGTAGCCACACACGTTGCAGAAGAATTCGACCACAGTTCACTACAGGTGTGAGAAACCCGAGCGGATCAAATATGCGGCTCACAACTAGAAGGGCCTGCCTCTAGGAAGAAATCATTTCGAACTCAGCAGCAAGGTTCGGACGAAAGGCAAACACGTCGTCTGCCGCTGTCCACAGCTAGCCTAATGCTTGGACAGCAGGAAATTCTGGAGTCTCCAAGTAGATTTCCTTTGCCCTCCTCTTTGGAGGGATGGCTTTCAGCACTTCGGCTGAGTTAGATAGCCACTTCCGTGCGGACATGCCTGCTGTAGACCACAGCGCTTGCCAATCTTGGTATAGTTGAACGCCGTCCTCTGCTGTAGTGACTGAATCCAGCGTAGCATCCATGTCAGTGGACTCCAGGACCGCTTCTGCTGCTCTAGGGAAGTTGTCTGCATGTTGGCGGGCATGCTCTAGAGAGACAAACTGTGCCAGAAATGGTGAAAAACGCAGTCCAAAGACTACTCGGTTGAACTCGTACACATCTGGTCTACGGTTTCACTCCAGATTCTGCCCCAGAAAACGTTTGAAGCGATGGCCATCTTTAGCTATCTTCACTTGCAGATACATCTCCGCAACGTCGCAAGCTATTGCCACCGGTGACGATCGAAATCTAATCAGGACATACTATCTACTTCGTAGATGTTTAGGGCCAGTGTGGACCTTGTCATTCAGAGATTCATTCTGAAGTTTCGCCAATGCATCGAAAACAATCCTTGTCTTCGTTGTGGTCTAGTCTGGCTGCAAAACCGGAAAATGGGGTAAAAACCACTGACTGGGAGGCTGAGGTTCATCGGATGGCACCTTGCGAATGTTACCCTTCTCGATGTAGCTATCTATCGTCGTCATGTGGGCTTCTATGACACCTTCATCTCGCTGAAGGCGAGCTTCTGTATGCCTCAGTCTATTCTCCGCCTGAGCATAGTAGTTAGGAAGGTCCTTCCCCTTCTTCCACGGCAATGAGACCTCGTACCGATCGTCGATCTTCCGTAGCGACTGTTGCACCTTGCACCGCGCCGTTTCTTCTTCTTAGCTGAATGCTTGTGGTGAACTTCCTGGGTCTTCCACTTCCCAGAATCGCTATAGCTGAGCAGTCAGCAAGGACTCGGTCCTTTCCACTGGAGCAGAGACTGGGCGAACGAAATAAGTTCTGGTGGCGGATTCCTTGGAAATTGATGTGCGCAAGGTGTGCCCGCTTCCGCTTACGCCACTGCCAATTCACCGGGCGGAAGTCACCTGCCACATGAGTAAGCGTGTCCGCATGCATCTGCACGTTCACATCTCCCGAGACACTTGACAGCTCAAACTCTACCGGCGCGCTGTCAAAGGTCACGATCTCCAAATTCAGGACCGATACTTGTCGCGATTGGGACTCTCCCTGAAGGCCGAGTTGCGCGGCCAGGTCCGCGTTGATGAATGATTTTGTGCTTCCATCATTAAGCACTGCATTGATCTTCATCATTCTCCCGTTCGCTTTCAGCAGAACTGGCACCGTCCTCCGAGCTACTACCTCCAACTGACAATGCGACTTTCGGTTCGCAGCCAAGTGGCTCAACGGCCTTGCTCCGCGCGCCTCACATCATCATCCGAATCCTTTTCGCCAGCCATGACTCGCGTACCAGTGCTGTCCACCGTACGAGTAGATGATGTGCCAGCTGGTTGCAATGGTTGCTGCTGTGCCTTGTGAAGCCATCGATGATGACATTGCGTACATCCGTCAACCCCACACAGTCATGACCACCGGCAATCCTTTTCGGAGTGGCTTGTCGCGAGACAACGATAACACAGCTTCTTTTCCTGAGCAACTCCCCAGCGGTCACTCACTGCTCGTTTCTGAAACACACCACATCTCCAGACTGGGTGGTTGTCTCCACAGTCCGTGCAGCTCAATTTTCTCTCATTGCTTTGTGCCGCAAACTGGCCACTTGCCCGTTTAGTCAGGTGCGTGCGCACTTGAATGGTTGATTTGCTTGGCCTTTCCGACTTGTCCGAATCCAGACCATTGATTGTCTCAATGGCCGCCATCTGGATCTCTGCTTCTAAATTGACCCAACGAAGCAGCGTCTCGACAGACTCACGCAGCAAATGCTCAACTACCCAACGGCGGTACTGTGTGAGCAAGGTCGAGAGCTTTTGAAGCATTCTTGTGTACAAGACACCATTTCCCAATTCAGCTTGACGCCCAGCTTCTTTCATGGTGAGCACTGCCACGTCCAGAATATCCCCAAATCTTTCTAGCTCCTTGGCCTTACCGCTGTTGATTGGGGGAAACTAGTCTAAAGCCTCGAGGTGGACCGCTATATGGCGGCGCTGGCCTCCAAAGCGCCTCTCAAGACGATTCCGCGACGCTTCGTAGGCGGCAGCTGAGTAACCCAGGTTACGGATGCATATCAGGGCCTCAGCAGCAACATACTGGCGAAGCTGAAGCAGCTTCATCTCTGCCGAGATATGCTGGTGGCCGATACAAGCATCGAAGGCAGCTTTCCATCCCTCGTATTCGGTTTTGTCCCCTCAGAATACGGGGATTGCCACTCACTTTAGATGGTGTACAATGTCACCAGCTTGTGCTGCCTGGCCTGATTCTTCCCATGAACATCGATTCGCTTTCCTGAGGCGGGCGATTTCCTCTTAAGCCCTCTCTATGTGGAGCACGGAACTCACACTGCTGCTGTTCCATCTGGCGTTCTACGCGTCAAACTTCAGAGGAGACGGGTAGGCCTGACGGAGAACCACTGAACACCTTCTTCCTGACAGGAGTCATTCCCTGGGCAAGTGCCGACGCCTGGACTTCGTTGGCAATGGCACGAAAACGTTCGAGGAGTTGCCAACGGAGTTAACCTGAGTTCGGAAAGTACAGGGCTTCAAGAGACAGAGGGCTTTTATCGAGGCAAGTCGGGCTCGATGTCCACCTGCGAGGGCACGTCATCCATTTCCTCCTCGCCGTCTTGCAAGCTCCATGTGCCCAAAGCGCAATCGAGGTCTCCAGCGCCCAAAGCGCTCTCCACGTCTTCCTGGCTGGTGAGGTCCAGCGCGCGTCGTATCTCTTCTACCTGCTGTTGCGCTCGGAGGGCTTCTTCTGCAAGGCGGGCTGTCTGGGTGGCAGCACGAAGTTCTGCCTGCAGCTGAGCGATCTGCCTAGACGATTTGGTGGCCAGTGACACCAGACTGCCACTACCACGGACGACAGAAGTTGAGTGAACGGACCTGTGGACTCCATCCACGCTGACAGACGCCGATTGCTGGTCATCGCCGGTCATCGTCGTCAAACCCAAAACGGCTGGGAAGTTTCCCTTTGTTTTCGCGTCACGACCGTCGCATGGTGACGAAACACACCAAGAACAAAACAAAAAGAGAACTACGAAAAAAAGAGAGGGCGTCGATAAGCCCACCTCTGCGCAGGGTTCGATTTCACTGGATCCTCCTAAAGAGAGGGCGTCGATAAGCCCACCTCTGAAAAAAGAGAGGGCGTCGATAAGCCCACCTCGGCGCAGGGTTCGATTTCACTGGATCCTCTCAACTAGGAACTATCCTCTGCTACCAAACGTTACGACGTATTCGTAACGAGAAGTCCTTCAGAGCTCAAACACATGAGCATCAACTTTGATCAAGCAAGAATAAAAAAAAAAAAAAAGCAACACCATATGCGCGAGAGCGCAGAAGACAAAATAAAAATGGCGACCGTCGCCCAGCAACGCACAAATGCAAAATGAAGGAGTCTAACAGTACTTCAAACTAGGAGGCTCATTCTCTTCCAAACAGTACATGAGTAAGTGATACGGTCTTCAGCATTCCCCTACAGGGTAGGTAGTCTTTACATGGCCCAACTCAATAACTGTATGAAAGCATTTAGTGACACGGAACAAGATCATGATCGAGAACACCTATGGTCACAGACGTTCGCAAACGACTCTGAAACTTTCAACAAACATGGAAATGCGGAGTTGCTCATTTAGAACTCTCTACGACGTGTTGGTGGAAGTCTTGCTCATTGAGTTTATTTTCGTTCTGAGGAACGGGTCGGCACACCTTTTGACATCGGCTAACCGCAGTAAGCCAAATTTACATAAGAAAGACATTCTACTTTTCACCCCTTCTGTGCGGCTTGACCTTGTTTGTTGGTGGCCTCACATCAGTTACCTGGGAAAGATAGGGGATCCACTTTAATGCCAAAAACTTCCGAAATCTTGAAAAGAGGAAAAAGATTCGTGCGTCACTCGAATCCGAAAGGCAAACTGCGTGCATTTTCGAATGAAGTTTGGATATTTGAGGTTTTGTATATGTTTTAGTCTTTTTGGGGGCCAAGTAGTAAAGATTTGTCTTGAAGTGTTTTCCTCTAATTTGGTATAAAAGCCCGACCATTCACGATATGATTCTATCTTATCCAACGCATTTTGCTGGTAATAAAGGAACACTAAATACAGGGCCAAAACTCAAAACGGCCGGCGGAAGAGAGACACAGACGTTCTGCCCTAAATCATTGACATTAGCTTAATTCCTGAGCTGAACTGAGGTGGGCCCGACTGAAGCATCCACCTGAGCATTCTTGGACGTTGGCTTTGAAGACTGAAAATGTCCGTCGCACCCCTTATTCTAATCTGCTTAACACAATCTGACCACAAGATATGCAATGGAAATGGGAGATTAGTGCAGGCACTAACGCTGCACAAAAGTACCAGTCATCCGCATGCGCGCCTGAAGTGGGATTCATCCTAAAAGATAAAGTTTCTTTAGTCTGCTTACCTTGGCAGTGTGGAAGGGTTGCATTAAAGTTTCCCGTTTCTATGCACCGGATTGCTCGAGAAATGTCGGCAGAATCCAATTGATTGAAGGTATACCCTGGTGTACAGCCAACAATGGTTACTTCTTGAAAAGAGCTCCTGATCGCTGTTAAGTGATTCGAGTTAACCACTCCATTATGCTGGCATTGAACGGCTGAAAAGCAAAAATTCTCTTCCATGAAGTGAAAATCATAAACGGAGCCCACGCTGATGGGACCTTAAGAGCCTGTGGAACTTTTGCTCAAGCCGATCAGTGCCGGAGTAGAAATTGACTCCAGTTTTCATTGGCTTTTCTCGAGCGTTTTCTGCATGTTTTAGTCCCTTTGGGGACCCACTTTAAACGCTTTGGTATAAAGCAACTTCCTTGAGTTTTGTATATCCATCTTCTCCCACGACCTCTTACTTTTGCAAGTAACAAATTAACATTCAAAAGTAGGAGCAAAATTCAAAAGGCCCGGGGGAGAGACACAAACATGCTGATCTAAATCATTGGCAATACCAAACTCGTGACATTTGAACGACTGCTGCCACCAGAAATGCGTTCAACAGCTACCAAAGTCAAAGACTTACGAACGAAAAAAATGTCGGTAGGCTCCCCCCCCCCCCCTCTCTACTGATCTGGTTAAGACAATCAAACCAAAAAATATTCACTCAAAATGAGAGATTAGTGCAGGTACCAAAGGAGAACAAAAGGCACCTCGTCTCCATTGCAAGGTGATTCATCATGCAACATAAGATTTTTGACCCTGCTTACCCTGGCAGTCTGGAAGTGTTGTATTAAAGTTTCCCGTTTCCTTGCACTGAATCACTCGGGTAATGTCAGCGGATTTAGTTGGATTGAAAGTATACCCTGGTGTACAGCCAACAAAGGTTTCTTCTTGAAAAGACCTCCTGATCGCCATTGATTGATTGGAGTTAGCCACTCCACTATGCTGGCATTGAACGGCTGAAAAAGAGAGGTGTCTTCCATGACGTGAAAAAACATAAACGGAGCCCACGTTGATGGGACTTTAAGAGAGGGCAGAACTTTTGCTCAAGCATACGGCGGCTAACACTTTTCCCTTTGAAAGCATTTAGTGACACGGAACAAGATCATGTGGAGACCATACGAAAGGCTAGACCTTCCTCACAGAAAAGACGTCAGTGGCCGTTGTACGAGTCGCGCAGTCGCAACACCTGGCAAACGTGCGGAGTTGAAGCGTTCTGTCCCTGCTCTGAAAAGCGAGTCGCGACTGCTCAGATCGCAGCTTTTGCGGTTGGAAAAAACCACTTGGATTAAGAGGCACTGGTGTATTTCACTGGTGTAGACTCCAATGCGTGGGCGTCTCTGTAGGATTTTCTTAAGCCCTCTTCAGAGTCGGCGGTCTGCAGCTACAGATGGTCGAACCCGGAGGTCAGGAGCAGGGCAGAAAAGCGCTCTCTCGCTTGAGGACCAGTTGCTGGTGACTTTGACCCAACTCCGTCTTGTTCGAATGGAGCGAGAGCTGGGATACATGTTTGGTTTGAGCGAGTCAGCGGTGTCTAAGACCATCATCATGCGGCTAAACGTTTTGTACCTTCGACTTGGGATGCTTCCGATATGGCCAACGTGTGAGGCAAGGAAGAAGTCAATGCCGTCTTCATTTCGCAGGGCTTACCCTAATACACTCGCTTTCATCGGTGCGACTGAGCTTTATTGCGAGACCACCTCAGGCTTGTAACTGCAATCGCAGCCCTACTCTGGCTAAAAGTCGCACACAACGCTGAAGGGCCTTGTTGCTCTTCCACCTAACAGTGCGTTCACGTTTTGTAGCCTACTATATTCCGGGTCAGTCAGCGATCACCAGCAGTTTGAGCAAACTGGCATTCTTCCCCTTTTTGACACCGTACAACGCGAAAAGGGTCTGGTGGCTGGCCTCGGCTTTGAGGTACAAGACTTGCTTGTGCGATCAGGCAATGTTTTGAACAGCCCACCTTTTTCGGTGGACAAAGCTCCTTAAGCAAGCAATATGTGAAGAAGACACCGTGCATTGCCCGTCTTCGGATACATATTGAGCGCGCTCTTGGTCAGGTGAAGGCCAAATGAAAGATCTTCTGTGGTCCCATCACACTGGTGTTATCTTTGGTCAATTGGTCAATGTGGAGTGTATGTTCTTTGTTGAGCAACTTCTCGGCGCCACTGTTTAGAGAGTGACGCAACTATTATTCGTAAGGGTTGAACAAAAGCATAAAAATGTTGAAGAGAATTAATAATGCTAGTAGATACAGGGACAGTAAACTGCAAGGGAAAAGGAGAAGGAAAATCGAGGTGAAAGTGTGGCCGCTTTGCTTACCACTAGAAGAATAGATGCTTGGCATATGCACCGCAGTCAGTAGGTTCCAGAAAGGTTAAAAGTCCTATCTGGTTGACCTTACTTTCGGTACAAAACTGCAAATGAGGATAATGGCGTTCAAAGAAATACTTGCAAAAATTTACAGCAAGGCTGAGAGGCCACCGGCGCTACAACAAAGGAGTACGGGTGGATAACGAGAAGACCTGTGTACAAATCACCTGCAGCTTCCGCAGAAGTGTGCAAGAAGTCGACAACTGTAGGCAATCTAGATGGGCTGATAAACGACTCTTGTCCCATCTTCACATCAACCAGATCCTTTTCCAGCACCTCATCAACTGACAGGCAACCCATCACTCCACTGTTGTCAAAGCGGTTGTTACCTTCCCGCATGTCTTCACACATAACGTCTTCCACGATACTACAGACTTCCGGCTTGGGCAAAAGGTCGGCACACTTTGTAACCTATGCTAAGGCATCACTAACAATTCTGGTCATATCACAGGGTGCGAGGTGCGGTACCGGTATTTTCGTAGCCATGGATCTTCAGCCGGACCGGCCGATATCGATCGCGATCGATATCAACGCATGGAATCTGCGGTCGATCTCATATGTACATCGCTCGAACTTCGATCAAAGCGCACGTTTACCGATTCCTACGTTCGCGATCGTGTCCCCTTTAGGGCTAGCTTCGTTGCTCTTCGTTGGCGTTGTCCAAGCTTGAGAAGTCATGCCACGCCAGCGAAAAGAGCAAGGATTTTACAGTATTTCTTCGGCCGATGGATACGCGGCGGTGAGGTCGCACTCTCGGACGCACTCGCAAGCGACTTTTGAAGTCCTGCGTAGGACGTACCTCCACGCAGCACATTCGACCTCCAGCGATACAAGTCCGAGTAACGAACTCTCACATTGCAGCCATCCTTTGAAGCATCGATGCGTGCATGTGCATCATGCGCGCGGTCGGCGCTGGGGCTGCATGCGCTTGGTACGGCTTCACTGAGTGGCTGCAGCGACTCGACAGTGTGAACGACAGACATGCCTGTCATGGAAAACGGAGTCGGTTGGCGAAGAAATCGACAGGAA
>JAOWAR010167560.1:0-10054 GCA_028571005.1 Clathrina lutea | reverse complement strand
TGGCTTGTCGCTGGGCGGATCGCACAATCAGTGCTTCAGCATCTGCAAGCTCCTCAGCACACAGCGAACCGTGATAGTGAGCACTTCGAGGCACTGCAGTTCGTAACAAAGCGACACACCCATGCAGTCAACCGCAGCAACTTCGACCAGTTGTAGAAACGTGACGGTTCCAACAACCATGACGGTGAAGACAGGCAGAATGTCAGCCAGCTGAATGAACTGACAGATGACACGGAGCCTTTCTTCTGTTCAATGCTTGCAGGATCCGGCTTGCTTGGTCGAACCGTCGGCCAGTGTTCTTCTTCTTTGCCAAGAAACACCGCGGTCCTTCCCATCATAACTCGCTCGTGGAAAGCCTTTGCGCACTCATGCCACGCGACAGGATATCAGCAGGATTTTGTGCTGTCGGCCCATAGCGCCACTGTGCAGGTTGCGTCTGCTGTTGGATCTCCCCAACACGGCTGGCAACGAAAGCATTGAACACACAGCTGTGGTTGGTGATCCAATACAGCACGTTCGAACTGTCGCTCCAAAAGGTGGTCTCTTCACTCAACTTCAGGGAAGCTGCAGCTGACACTCCAAGTTCTGTGGCCACCACTGCTGCCATCAACTCAAGGCGTGGCACGCTCACAGCAGTCAGTGGCGCCACACGAGACTTGCTTGCCACAAATCGCCGCACGATCTGTCCGCTTGCATACACACTTCCGGTGTAGGCCACTGCACCATACGTCGATTCCGAAGCATCTGCAAAGACGTGTAGTGAGAAGGATGTCAACTCACATGGTTGCCTTCTGGAGACACCTTGGTATCCGCATCACCGCAACTGCTGGGGACCAGTCTTGGACCTTGTCCGCCAAAACCAGGAGGAAGGGCTTGGTCCCACTCAACTCCGCTCAACCACATCTTCTGTAACGGCAACTTCGCACGCGCAACAAACGGTGCCATGAAACCCAGTGGGTCAAAGATGTTGGCTGTAGCACGGAGGAAGGTGCGCTTTGTGTGCTCGCTGACTTCCGGTGCCTGCAGTCGGAAGGAGAACTCGTCGTCACAAGCAGACCAATGGACTCCGAGGGTTTTCACGGTTGGCCGCATTCCAGACGCCAAGTCGATCTCTTTTGCACGGTCTTGCTCCAGAACCTGCTCCAAGACTGCTGGGGAGCTTGACAGCCATTTTCTTGCGTGCATCCCGCACTGCTGCCACAACGCCATTAGTTGGTGGTAAAGCTCAACACCTTGTGTGTCAGTGTCCACAGAGTCCATGGAATCATCCATATACGTAGAATGCATCACCGTCTCCGCTGCTCTCGGGAAGGCCGATGCATGCTTACGAGCATCGCGCTGGCTCACCAGCTGCGCGACGAATGGTGAGGCGTTCACCCCGAACACCACTGACCGGAACTCAAAGAGCTCAGGATTTCCATCTTGGTCCAGATCACGCCAGAGGAATCAATAATAGGGGCGATCCTCCGGTGCCAGCTTAATCCGCAGATATATCTCTGCGATGTCGCAAATAAGTCCAACTGGGTTTCGCCTGAACCTCAGCAGGACACTTGGTAGCTCTCTCTGCAACTTTGGCCCGGGATGAACAACACTGTTCAACGACACCCCACCTGGATAGGTTGCTGAAGCATCAAACACCACTCGCGTCTTGGTGGTCGTCTTGTTGGGTCGAAATGTGGCAGCAGCCATTCGCTTCGGAGCTCTGGCTCGGAAGATGGCACTTTACCCACGTACCCCTTGGCCACATATCCGTCAATTGCCTCTTGATATGCCTTGGCAGCTGTCTCACCTCGACGTAATCGCTGCTCTAAGTTGTAGAGCCGTTTTGTCGCCATCTCTGCATTGTTGGGCATAACTGGTCAGCCATCACGCCAGGGAAAGGCGACTTGATAGCGTCCATCGATAATGCGAATGGGTGCCTCGACCTGCTGCAGTGCAGTTGTCTCATCACACGACAAGTAGCCCTGCATCGGCTTGTGATACTCTTCACAATCCCACAGTCACTGCAGGTCCAGCCGAGTGGTGTGCGACGAGCGATGGGCTCCCCAGGTTGACCGACAACCTCCTCTTGGGCGAGCTGTAGATGTGCATAGTCTGCACCCAACAGTAGATCTATGCTATGTCGCCGAGGCAAGGATGGGAACGGGACTTGCCGCAGGTGAGTCCACTCCTTCCTCCGCTCACACAATCTACCGCCTGAAGATTTCCCGTGGGACTATCCGCAGTACATGCGCACATGGCCTGTTTGACAGAACTGTCAACACTCTGCAAAGTGCACTCCACTGGCACGGTGTGAATAGTCTCTTGACGACCATTTAGCACACCGACGGTTAAACTCTGCTGCTTTCCACAGAGTCCGAGCTCAGCCGCCACACGCGAACTCATGTAAGTTCTGGTGCTCGCATCATCAAGCAGCACATTGACGACAAGTGAGTGAGAACCACTCGACAGCAAAATAGGTAACGTTCTCAGTACCACTGTCTGCTGCTTTGCGTTCGACCCCTGCTCCCCCTTCGTGGCATCACTGGCTCCATGCGCAACATGAGTGGAGTCCTGATTCGCCATACTTGGGCTGGCTTGAGGAGAGCTTGCATGAGCAGCTTCACCACTGCCTGACGACGCTTCTGCTCTCTTGTTTCTTCCACAGTCATGGAGCAGCCGGTGGTGCTTCTGCATGCAACCATTCAACCCGCACACCTTGTCACGGGGGCACGCTTTTCCACTATGACCACCACCCAAACAGCGAAAACAGAGCTGACTGCACCTCGCGATGTTCCACCGCTTGTAGACAGGCATCAACTTCAGCTCAGAACATTTCCAGGTGGGATGACTCCCCCTGCATGCCGCGCATGATGCTGACGTACTCTGCTCTCCAGTGAAAAACGTGCGTGCATGTTCTCGGGTTGTCTGGACCTCGCTTGACTGGGGCAGCTGCCCGAGGAATCACGCCTTTGTCCTTCGGCGCATTGTCCTGCAGACCGCCGATGGTCTCCGCCGACATCACCAAAAAGTCAGTTTCCAGCTTTGCCCACTCCAACAGCACCTCCACGCTCTCTCTCTCTTCATTTTATCGTGCCACCACCGATTAAACTGCGCTAACGTTCGCTCATCAAACTTCTTCAGGAGTTTTACGTAGAATGTGCCTGCTCCAAGTTCCGATGCCCTCCCTGCATCCTTTAAGTTCACCACGGCGCTGCCAGCAGCTCCATAAACCGCTCGAGTCCCTTGGCCTTGCCATGGCGAACACTGCCGAGGTTTTCTAGTTCCTCGACCTGGAGGGCGATCCGCTGACGCTCTGCGCCATACTTGCGCTCAAGCAACGCCTTCGCTTCGTCCTACGCTGCAGCTGAATACCCAAAGCTGTCGATGGCAGCAAGAGCTTCGCCCGCAAGGTACTGCCTTAGTTGCAGCTTCTTAAATTCTGCCGTGGCTGGTGCACTGTCAATGCACGCCACGAATGCCGCACGCCAAGAATCAAACTTTCGTTTGTCACCACTGAAGACAGGTATCCTGATACGCCGCAACTGCTTCCAGGGCTTGGCAGCCGCCAACGATTGTGCCCCTTGTGGCGACATTGAGGCAGTCGGTGCAGGTGGCTGCACTTGCTGAGTCACTGGTGTCAGGCGCGTACCTGGATGGGGTGTCAGGTTTTTCTAGGGAGGTCCGGGCTCCTCTCCTGGGTTTTTCTTTTTTAAGGTGGCTAAACCCCCAAAATTAAATCCTGACCAACCCCGGTACACAGCAATTGATACTTTTATCAACTTTTCTCGTGAAGTCAGAGCAGAAAAGCAATTTTAAAAGTGTGCATGTATTTTGTGAGAAATGCGGTCGATGTGAAAATACAAAAAAATAAATAAAAATAATCAAAAATGCAGCAGAGAGTTTATGACAGCAAAAGTAACTTAACGGGAATGGAAACACATAAAAGTGTGCGTGCGTGTGTTTGTGTGATATGTGAGTGTCTTTTCAGTGTCCAGATTGGTCATGCAGACTCTTGTGACAATCACTGGAAATGTTGGCCAAGGTCAATCGACACGGGTGGCCGAAAAAATCTTCCGGGCATCCACTTGATGGTCGTAGTGAGCATGCATCGGAGCGAAACTAAACACCGTCAACTATAACCGTATAAACAACAACAATAAAATTACCCAGGCATGGTGTACGAATAACGCCGCGATGCCCCCGGCCCTTGGTGTGGTCGCCGGGCCTGTGTTCGTATTTTGTGTGTAAGTGAAAGCTGGTAAACCGGAGGTGGTTTTTCTGTGCACTTTGCGCAATGCAGGTACGCCACTGGGTGTGGCCTGAGTGGTGTATGGAGCAACTCCAACACTACTTGACGTACGAGGCCTTGGTCCAACACCGACACCAAGGTTGAACGGTGTGGGCTGAAATGACGGAACAAATGGGTTTAGCCCATACGACAGTACAGGCCGCTCACTCGTCACTGGTGCTGTGAATGCCTACCCGATGGCTGATGGAAGCGACGACGTGAAAGATGATGGTGGCACTGACAATGCAGGCCAATCCCAGCTGGAGGAGACCAAAGGAGGCTGAAGTGGTGTCCTGCTCTCTGCTGCCTGTGTCTGAATGCCTGATAAATCGAGCGCACTGGAAGTGACTTTACTAGCACACATGGGAGGCAAGTCCCCTTGTGGTGTCTGGCCATGCACGGGCAGCAAGCCCTCTTCTTCACTCGACTGACCACCTGACAACAGCACTTCCCCTGTGGACTCGACGTCCAAGGCGTCTGATGGCTCTGGCCGGTCCTCTGTCCCAAGGTTAGCAGGAGCATCTCCCTCACTCGTCACGTTCCTTGTAGCAGGTACATGATCTTTTGCAACTGCTTGCAATGAACGCTGAGTTTCGCCGATAGGCTCACTCGCTGGAGAAACAACCTCCTGAGGGCGTGATGCATCTCGCCTCTGCACCAGCGAAGGACGTCCAGAGGACAAGGCTGCAAAAAATCCTGCAGCACGGTCTTCGGCGGAGCTGTACTCCTCTTCCACACGCTCCATTTCAGCGATCAGCTTGTCCATCGCCTTGCTTGGGCACCCAAGCTCCTCGTCGAGCCTCAGCAACTTCCAAAGCACGTCCAACACCTCGTTCATGGCGTACTCCAGAGCTTGACATTCCCATTCCACTGCCTTTCGATCAGCCCTTTCGCCACCCAGTGTCAAAAGAAGCTGTCGTCGGGCCCTCGTAAACTCGGTCTTTGTTCACGCCTTGCGCTCTCTCAGCACTCACTCAGCGACCTCTAGCTCTGTGACACGACTCGCCTGTGCACGGACTTTGTCACCCTTCTCCAATCCACCACCAGCCTTACTGCTCTTGAGCTCAGTGTCGGCAGCGCCGTCAACACTGTCCCCACTCAACAGCAAAACTTCCTGCCCTGCGTCTTCAGAGCGTTCGATGCCGTGGTCTTCTGACTCCATCATTCAGAATCATGTCCGTACTAACTCTTTGACTGTCCACATGCTAGAGGATCCGAACCATCCTCTGCTACCAGATGTTCCGAACGTGAACAGAGAAAAACTAAACTAACCCACAACCCAGAGGAAATCTATTGTTTCAGACGATCCCAATCGCCAATCCAATGACACACACTATGACACACTTGTCGATAGCAAGAGAAACTTCCATGTGCAACCTTTTGCGACATCTCCAACTAGAGCAACATCTTGCAACAAGCTAGAAAGTCCAAGAACGAACATGAACGAGCCAGAACGAACATGATCAAGGAGGACCAGAACAACCATTTGGTCATGCGCAACAACCGCATGCCCAATGAAACTAAAAATAGCGGAAGAGATATGACATAATTACAATTAAGGTGCCTCAACACACTAAAAGGCTATAACATCAAATTCTCTTTTGATCATCCTCCCCCTTCCAATGTGCGACGACACTGCGCATTGCCAAAAGCAAGAAAACATTCTTAACGAAACCACAGTAGAACGTCAAAAAAGGAAAAAGAGAAGAGTGCTGTTGTGTATAGCAAACAATAGTCTAAATGCAACGTTCTGCCAACACTCAGCCAACTTCTTCTACTCCGCAAGATCTCTCATGCACGCGATACCACCGTCTACCACGTCAAAACTTCGTCACCGGCTGGCAACCAGCACAGACGAGTGATGGGGCGCGTCAACGACTTGTCACCAACGCGAACTCGATCTACACGTATGTGTCTGTCAGGGCCCGGGAACACCTCGGCCCGACCGAACGGCCAGTCGCCACGTGCAGCATCAGGCTGTACAACCAGCACAATGTCTCCCTCCTTCATATCAGGGGAGAGTACGAAGCCACTTCTTCCGAGGATTCAGGGCTGGAACCAATTCTCTCATCCACCGCTTCCAAAACTGGAGGACAAGGTCCTGAATGACACGCCAGCGCTTGCGAGGACTGAAAACAGTCTGGTCGACACCCGGCACGAAGGGACTGCCTTGTTGACCAAACAGGAAATGATTCGGTGTCAATGGCAATGGATCTCGCACATCAGCCAACTGATAGATGAGCGGATGCAAGTTCAACAGCGCTTCAGCACCGGCCATTGCTGTAGCGAGCTCCTCATCCGTCACTTCAGCTCCTGACAAAATCACAAAGAGCGCCTTCTTTGCTGACTTGATCAGTGCCTCATGCGCTCCACCAAAATGCGGACCGCCCGGTGGGTTGAAATGCCAAGTTATGCCCTCTTCCGCTGTTTGACGCACAACTTCATCACCATCGAGGTGGTCCAAGAGCTCCTGCAACTCGTTGGCAGCACCCACGAAATTTGAACCATTGTCCGAGAAAACAACCAGCGGTGTTCCACGACGATTCGTGAACCGATGGTACGCTCGAAGAAAGGAATCAACATCGAAACTGTACGCCATCTCGAGATGCACGGCTCGGATCTCAAGGCACGTGAACAGGCTCGTATACCTCTTGGCTCGACTTCTGCCTCTGCCTTGCTTCGTCAGAAAGGGTCCTGCGAAATCCATCGCGACCTTCGCGAACGCTCTCAGAGGATGACTGACACGCACTTTTGGCAAGGGTGCCATGACTTGCTCTCCTGGCTTGGCCTTCACAGTCCGGCACTTGGCACACTTTGCCTTCCAGTCACGTACTTCCATTCGCCCTCCAATGATCCAGTACTTCCTGGATAGCTCTGCCAATGTTTGGCTAGCGCCCATGGCATGGTGGACCCACTCATGTCAGGCTTTCACAATGAGGCGTGTGACGTGATGCCCACGCAGTAGAATCACTGGTGACCGCTGTTCGAAGGCCAAAAGGTCTGCGTGCCGCAAGTGTCCATCGACTCGAAGCTGACCCGACTCGTCCAGCATAGGCTTCAGGTGCTTGAGTGAGCTGTGGTGGCAGTGGCTTGCCCTGCTCCACAAGACGGTACTCCGCTATGGCTTGTCGCTGGGTGGATCGCACAATCAGTACTTCAGCATCTGCAACCTCCTCAGCACACAGCAAACCGTGATAGTGAGCACTTCGAGGCACACCGCAGTCTGTCAAGAAGCGACACACCCATACAGTCAACCGCAGCAACTTCGACCAGTTTGAGAACCGCGACGGTTCCAACAACCATGACGGTGAAGACTGGCAGAATGTCAGCCAGGTGAACGAACTGACAGATGACACGGAGCCTTTCTTCTGTTCAACGCTTGCAGGATCCGGCTTGCTTGGTCGAACCGTCGGCCAGTGTTCCTCTTATTCACCAAGAAATGCCGGTTCTTCCCACCACAACTTGCTCGTGGAAAGCCTTTGTGCACTCATGCCGCGCGACAGGATATCAGTGGGATTTTGCGCTGTCGGCACATCGCGCCACTGTGCAGGTTGCGTCTGCTGTTGGATTTCCCCAACACGGCTGGCAACGAAAGGCTTGAACACACGGCTGTGGTTGTTGATCCAATACAGCACGTTCGAACTGTAGCTCCAAAAGGTGGTCTCTTCACTCATCTGCAGGGAAGCCGCAGCTGACACTCCAAGTTCTGTGGCCAGCACTGCTGCCATCAACTCAAGGCGCGGCATGCTCACGGCGGTCAGCAGCGCCACACGAGACTTGCTTGCCACGAATTGCCGCACGATCTGTCCGCTTGCATACACACTTCTGGTGTAGGCCACTGCACCATACGCCGATTCCAAAGCATCTGCAAAGACGTGTAGTGAGAAGGATGTCAACCCATCCATGGTTGCTTTCTGGAGACACCTCGGTATCCGTAATACCGCAACTGCTGGGAACTCGTCAAACCAGTCTTGGACCTTGTCCGCCAAACCAGGAGGAAGGGCTTGGTCCCATTCAACTCCACTCAACCACATCTCCGGTAACAGCATCTTCGCACGCACAACAATTGGTGCCATGAAACCCAGTGGGTCAAATATGCTGGCTGTAGCACGGGGGAAAGCGCGCTTTGTGTGCTCGCTGACTTCTGGTGCCTGCAGTCGGAAGGAGAACTCATTGTCACAAGCAGACCAATGGACTCTGAGAGTTTTCACGGTTGGCAGCACTCCAGATGTCAGGTCGATCTCTTTTGCACGGTCTTGCTCCAGAACCTGCTCCAAGACTGCTAGGGAGTTTGACAGCCATTTTCTTGTGTGCATCCCGCACTGCTGCCACAATGCCGTTAGTTGGTGTTAAAGCTCAACACCTTGTGTGTCGGTGTCCACAGAGTCCATGAAATCATCCATATATGTAGAATGCATCACTGTCTCCGCTGCTCTCGGGAAGGCCGACGCATGTCTACGAGCATTGTGCTGGGTCACCAGCTGCGCGACGAATGGTGAGGCGTTCATCCCGAACACAACAGACTGGAACTCATAAAGCTCAGGATTTTGATCTTGGTCCAGATCATGCCAGAGGAATCGATGATACGGGCGATCCTCTGGTGCCAGCTTGATCCACAGATACATTTCTGCGGTGTCGCAAATATGTCAGTCCAGCTGGGTTTCGCCTGAATCTCAGCAGGACACTTGGTAGCTCTCTCTGCAACTTTGGCCCGGGACGAACAACACTGTTCAACGACATCCCAACATAGGTTGCTGAAGCATCAAACACCACTCACGTCTTGGTGGTCGTCTTGTCGGGGCGTATGATAGCGAAATGTGGCAGCAGCCATTGGCTTTGGGGCTCCGGCTCAGAAGATGGCACTTTACGCATGTACCTCTTGGCCACATATCCGCCAATTACCTCTTGATATGCCTTGGCAGCTGTCTCATCTTGACGTAATGGCTGCTCTAAGTTGTAGAGCCTTTTTGTTGCCATCCCTGCATTGTTGGGCATAACTGGTCGGCCATCCCGCCAGGGAAGGGCAACTTGATAGCGTCCATCGATGATGTGAATGGATGCCTCAACCTGCTGCAGTGCAGTCGTCTCATCGCGCGACAAGTAGACCTGCAGCGGCTTGTGGTACTCTTCGCAATCCCACAGTCGCTGCAGGTCATCACGTAAACTTTCACTCATGTAAGTCCAGGCAAAGAGCGCCTTTGGCTGAGGACAATGACTGGTTCTTACAGGTCTGATGCAGGTCCAGTCGAGTAGGGTGCGATGAACGGTGGGCCCCCCAGGTAGTCCGTCGGCCCAAGCTCCAAATCAAAACTTCACGCTCCCACCATCGGTAAACAAGACTCTACCCATCTCATCAGGTGGAGGAGAGCCTATTCAGACCATCTCCACATGTTGGCAAGCTTGACGTGGGGCCGATTGCGAGAAACGGAGCGTTTTGTCTTCCTGCTCAGAGATGATCGAGTTACCATGGCAACGAAAGGGTGAACACGGAAAACTTACACTTCGGACCATATTTCAAACGCAGTTCGTCAGAATATGATCTCTCCTACTTCTCTACAACCAATAAAAGCCCCCAGCCTTATGTTATCTCTCGGATTTGTAGTGGCATCATTGTGCTATAACACTGTGGCACATGAGCCACAATCACTGTGATGGGAGACTGTGAGTCCGTTGCACTCGAGTCAAATCCCAAGACAACTAGCAAATTAAATGGCAAATGGAGAGAAGAAGATCGAAGAAGAAGAAGAAGAAGAAGAAGAAGAAGAAGAAGAAGAAGAAGAAGAA
>JAOWAR010167549.1:0-10055 GCA_028571005.1 Clathrina lutea | reverse complement strand
GATGAAAAGCGCTGTCAAAGAATATTTGTGGAAAATTTCACATATCTGCGAGGTGCAGAAGTTAGGTTGTAAGGAAGTCAAATTTAGCCAGGATTAGAACCTTAATGTTGAGAAGTGTCTATTGTGTAAGCTCTGGGAAGATGAATAAACCAAGATAGCAATAGAACTTACGCGAGTAGCATTGTTGGAACCAAGGTCACTGTCGATCCAGTAACGATAAAATTTCAAAATGTTGTTGTGCTACAATGCAACAGGGACAAACATGTAGGACAAATGAAAAACCAAACAAGTATTAAACGCCTCAACAGCCAGATACGATAAAGAAGAAATTGCTCCAAAACAAAACCACAAACAAGTTTGCAACTACTGCCCTGGCCAAAAAAATCAGCACCCGCATGCACGCACTACCCGTTCAATATCATACGATATCACGCGTGTGTTCTGTCCACTTGATCTGAGGTCATGAAAATTGGCTGCACTGCACAATCGGGATGTTGCTCCAACAAACTCCAACAGCCAACGGCACATGAAGAATTTCTCGCCAGCTTGGATACTCAAGACGTTAGCTGCCATGCGGACACCCTCTCGCCAACCAACGCGTCCTTAGAAAAGACACCAAATGTTTTCGACTGGCTGGATATTTGGAGAATTGGCCAGTTGGAACAGCACATCAACTGCAGCGGTCTGTGCAAAGTGCTTCGTGGAGTCGGCTGTGTTGGGAGTGGCGTTGTCGAGATGCACTTGATACTGCTGACTAAGACAAGCACTAGCGAGCTCTGAGAACATTATGTGGAGCTTCCTCGCAATTGGGAACTACTCCACCTTCAACGGAGGGCGCTGATGCCATGGATACCAGCACCAAACACTATTCAGAGTCAATGCAAGCACGACTCATCCAAAACAATTGTTTCCTGCTACCCATCATTTTGCTAAAGGAGAGACCAGACGACACGGTCCATCTGGTGTGTCTCCCTCAGTCTAAACTTGCGCCACATCCTACCATGCTTGAAATTCACGGTGCGGTGAAGATCACGATGCACAGTTTTGTTGGAGACAGCCTCACCAGGGATCGATCGCTTCAGAGAGGTTGCAGGCAATGGCCTTGGCGGACCAATGAGGATGCTACATCCCCTTCGCCTCAATCTCATTGACAGAAACCTGCCGAGGGTGTCTGCTTCCTGGCCTTCAAGTTATCGCCCGCCCATTTGTCATGCGTTGTCACCTCACCCTCGCACGCGACCTGTGAGCGGGTCTGACCTGTCGCCTGGGCCACTTGTATCATGTCTGGTCATGCTGACAGAGACAAAAGGTCCGCTATCAGATTTTGGCGATTGAATTCATTTGTTCTTGGAAAACATGCAGAATTATCCCGGTGCGCCATTGTTGTCGCACACAGCACAGCCATAACTGCAAGTGGTCAGAAGACTCGAAACAACTGCATGCTTCAAAAGGCTTTCTGAATTTCACAATTTGAAAACCTTGCGTTTGACCTTCAAGGTCAATTCACGCAATCGAGCCTAAGTGCGTGTGATACTGAGTGATATCACATGTAACCAAACAGCTAACACACGTGGGGCATCGATTTTTTAGAGTAATTAACTGTTAAATACTATGAATTTCAGTTGCTCATACTCATAGCAAAGATGCTAAAAGCAACATAGTTCATGTTCCCGCCTGCCTTATGCTCTTAATACCTTTTGTTCCATTTCCATATACTCCAATAAAACTATTCAGATAGTATCTTCCCAAACCTCGCATCACCAGCAAACCACTACCGCCAAAGACTGATTTCTTTGTCCAAAGAAAAGCAAAGCAAGCATGCCCAGCTAGATGAAGCTGAGTAAGACTGATTAGCAGACTGTGTGTGCTGTGCTTACCTGCAGCTGAGTAAGACTGATTAGCAGACTGTGTTTGCTGAGCTTACCTGAAGCTGAGTGAGATTGTCAAAGATCTTCTCCAGACGACTCTGTAAAGGACAGACAGATACAATGAAACACAGCCCTAATCCTGCCTGACAGAAGAATGTGGGTAACATTAGACACATGACAAGAAGGGAAGATCGATGTCCGAGAATAATGGAAAGGGAAGTGAGGCATCGACGACTTGGTTGGATAACACCACTTGATATGTGAAAGGGAGAAGAGGCACAGGAGCAGGCTTAAACCTGAGGCATCATAGCCCAGCATAGACAGAGTGGCACAATATAAACCATTTTGCCATTTGGACAACTTGAGGGTGGCACCCCAATCCCACACCATAGGGCTCATCAAACTGTTTTGAGGTAAGTGCACCTTCGGGGTCTAACAACATCAACTTTCCGTAGGGCGAAGTCAAAAATTCCCAGAAAGTATCATGCACGTGTAAAAAGTAATGACATCATGCCAGTTTTTAGCATTAGCGGCTACATTTGGCAAGAATTTCAAATGCTATTTTCTCATTTTACTGTTTTCTCGAGTTCTACTTTTTACATCTCGGCCAAATGAGGCTCGATTCTGTTCAAACATAACACACGGCTAGCTGAATACCTCCTTCAAATTTTGAAACTAGGGATTTTTGATCTGACAAAGCTAAATTCGATAAGCAACAAATCTTCAAGTAACTACAAAGAAAATAGACAAAGTGCATGTAGAAGTCCTTCTGCCATGAGTTGAGCTGGGTGGTAGTTTCGAAATGAAGAGCATTGTCAAAGGCAAGTTTCTGCCAAGTTTCATCACTGCAGCTTTAATCCGTATGGAGTTATAAAAAGTAGAAAATTCAAAGATCAGATTTTCAAACCACCAATAACTCCTCCCTGTGCTGCATCAAAGTGTACCTATTAAGTGCAATGAGTTGTGTGTTTGCAGTACTTTGAAGAAAATACATGGTGAAGTGCTCAGTGGTACAGTTTCTCAGATTTTAAGGCAATGCCACCCTTAACCCTTTGTGAGGCCACTGGCTGCATGGAAAACTTAGTGTTTTCGACATTTCTGTGGAATCCCGCGTAACTCCTCAACCGTTGAGAATTGCAAATAGGAACCTATACCTTTTCTGAAAGTAGATTTCCCATAGATTCAGAAAATAGCAGTTTTGAAGAGTTGTGAATGAGAAATGTTGACCAAAAAGCCGGTTGAAGTTGGTTTACAGCTATGTACCAGCGATAAGTTCGAAGGCTGAAGGTTAGGAGAGTGCTTTGGGTGTATTTTATAAATTTCTAGTATGAATACGTGTGTATTATCATATTCAGAAATGAGCCAAATGATACTGTGCAAAGCAGTCCATTTCACTTACATGCAGAGCAACGTTGCATGTCTTGCAGTACGTCCCACACTGCCGCTGTGCGCGTCGTGTCTCATACGAAAAGGCACAGTTCTTCTTTGGCTGTCTATGGCCTGGAAGATGCAGATGAGCAGCAGGAGGCTGGTTAGCAGGGCCAAGATACTGCCGTTTTGGTGGCTCCTGGTTCAAATCGATGCTGGCCAGCTGGCGAATAAAGTTGGCACGGAAATCAGCGTGCCGCATGTTGTTGCGTCGCACGATCGCACCTGGATGCTGAAGACGCCATGCCAAACAGCAGGTAAGGATTGACAGCTGCAACAGCAATAAAATCCTAGAAGAGCGACTTCCAATATTTCTTGGTTTTTCGGAGAACCCGGTATGCTGCGGCATATTGGTCAAATGTGTCTACACTACCTATCCACTGACTGTAGTCGTGGACACACTGAGGCTGCCGTATCTGCAATTGAACATGCTGCCCATGAACATTGCTATTCCTCACCACAAGACCGACTGTATTGCCCTTGTGGACAGTTGAGAGTACAGACACCACTCTCTTATCCTTCCACTGTTGAATGAGCATGTTCTCTTGCCGAACGTACCTCGTTGTTCCTCGTTCGGCATGTTTTTCAAAGGCTTTTGCGTCGGCCTTCAGTTGGGGTGGAAAACCACGTCGGTTGCTGCGCACTGTGCCGAGAAGATGAGTGCCCTTCTGCAGAGGGCTTTTGGCTAAGGCGGGTGACGTGTAAAAGTTGTCTGTCACAATGATGTAGCCTCGGTGGTGGAAACCTCCGGTCAGTCGCATCACCACAGCATGTGAGAGGCCATCATCATCTTCTCCCCCTTGCCCTGTGACACTTCAAAGTTGCATATCATTCCATTCGACGCGTCGCATGCAGCGAACACCTTGAACCCCCATTTGACAGACTTTTTGGGAAGGTACTGCTTCATGATTGTTCGGCCCTTCTCATGTTCCAAGGCTTCAACAAGCTGCCGGCCATGAGAGACTAGTAGCGGGAGTCATCCCTCTTCAATGGGAACTATGCCGGCGCCATGAACCCCAGCTACTGGCGCTATCAGGCTCTGCTCCCATTTTTGAAAGTGGTGGATCATACCACTGACGACCAGGGTGATCGTTTGCGCAAGGTGAGGTCTCTGAATGATAACCTGCAACAGAAACGCCTCATTCTGTATACACCCGGACAACGCGTTTCAGTCGATGAGTGCATGGTCAAGTGCAAGGGCCAGCCAATCATGAAGCAATACCTTCCCAAAAAGCCTGTCAAATGGGGGCTCAAGGTCTTCGCTGCATGCGACACGTCGAATGGAATGATATGCAACTTTGAAGTGTACACAGGGCAAGGGGGAGCAGGTGATGATGGCCTCTCACACGCTGAAAAAGAGCACAAATGTGAAAGTCAGCCACAAGCATCTTGTCAAGAGACTAGACGCCTGTCTACCACCAAATCCGCCTGAAAAACTAGCCTTTGCATATCAAAATGCTGGGTGGTATCAACTTAATCCATGTGCAATGTCAATCAAAATCAACCAATCTACAGTTGTTGTGCTCTTTTCTTTGGTTACCTTCACAGGTAAAGCATTCAGTGGTATTGAGTGATTCTGGACAATCTAACCTACATCCTCCATTGCTAGCACTATCATTCAGTAAGCAACAAGGAAAAAAGGATGCTGTTTCTTTCAAGGCCAATGAAAAACTACTGGGTTTATCCATTACTGGTCAAGAGGGAGCCAAAGGATTGCTACTGGTGTCAACGAGCATGGCAACATCTGAAAGTCGGATGATATCCCTGGAAATACCTTTCCAACTTGCACCATGTCCATGGGCCAAGACCAGCCCACAATCCGGCATGCAAGGGGCAGAAAATGAGGCGGTAAGAAGTCAAGGACAGAGCTGGAATATCAGGAGGGTATTGATCACTTAGATTGAAAGTTAGCCACGATTTTTCTATCTTCATTTATTTGAAAATGGCAGGCAATTGTAAACCCAGATTTCCTAATGGACAATTTAATGCACCATGGAAGATGAATGTGAACAGGCTTTACTGATATTACTTAGGATGTCCTCTGTAGTAGGTTTGAACTATTTTGTCAGAGTTGAGTTCCCAGTGCAGATTCGATTGTCACGCTCGCACATGGGAAGTGTAAGAGCATTTGTTCACGCCTAGGGAGGACTTCAGTTTTTGATCGTGGATGAACCTTTGGAACACACCTGATTTATCCAATAAAATTTTAACACAGTGGTGGGTTCTGTCACGTGGATATGCTTTTTTCTGCTAGCTTCCATGCCTGCATAGGAAGAAGAACCGAGGCAACCACATGTTCCGGGCTAGAAACGGCAGGCTAATAATGTCTTAGCAAGCTTACACCAATGTCGGCGTCTGACCTTTTTCCTTTCGTCCGGCGCAGGACAGCATAAAATATGACAACTGTTGCTTAGTTTCTCATTCGGCTAATTTGGTGATACACATTTTCACTTTGCAGGGTACTTGCAGTTGCCAAAAATCCTCTCCGTGGAAATGTGGACAGGACGAGCAGGTAATGTAACTCCAAAAACGAACAGCTAGCGAATGGGAATAAGAAGGAGGGCGAGGGTAGATGTGTGTGACACACATCCTTGGGTGTGTTGTCTGGTCAAAAAAGACCAGCATCCATGCCCAGCTAGTGGGTTGGGACCTCAGCGTCAGTGCTCGATAGCACTGGCTTGAAGAAAGTGAACAGCAGCCAACAAGGTTGTTGTTTTGAGTGGTTGTTTCAATAAACTCTCTACTGGGTGTGCACAAGTACGGTATGTAGTGGCTCTGCATAACTTCCCTTGATGAAACTGGGATATTTGTAATGACCATATTTGATAAAGTTTGGCATGACATGTGGTGAATCACTAAGACGTTTCGACCAAACAAAACAACAGCTCTATTCAACCAAAGAGTGCCAATAACTTCTTCTGTGCTTCAAACTGAAATGACCAAAACAATGCCTTGGAGGTGACATACTGTGCAGTTTGTGTGATCTGAACTCCATTTGCACCTCAAAGGATATCTTGCATAATCTCTTTGTTGGCTGTACTGTTGTACTGTGCCAGAGAAAGTAATTGGGATCCATCTCAATGAAGACGCAAGATATTTTGACAGAACCATGTCAGAAGGATTCCTTCATTGTCAAGAGTTCTATTACTCAAGAGTGGAAAATGCATGGGACCGCGCGGAGGAAATAATTTGATTGAAGAAAGGATAGCAACTCCCAGTGCCCGTGCTAAGACCAGCACTTGAAACCGCAGCACCGAATTACCTAGGAGACAAGAGTCAATTTACTGTTCAAATTGACCAAGCTAGCTCGCCTTTAACCGTTTAATTTTTTTGGGAGTGGTCGGTTCGAACCACATTGTGCGTTCTAACGTTCTGGTGTTCCCTTGCTACCACCATCCTCAAGGCCCAGAGACTTCTGGATGTGAGATAGAATGACCTAGAAAATGCATCATTGCCCATCGTTTTCAAGGATTACTTGTTGGCATAGCGCATAGTGAAGGTGAAACTCATTAATTTTGCTGGTTAATTTTGTGCTGCAGATTCGAGAGTGGGGATGAACAATTATCAATTCTGCTGTTCTCAAGAGTGACGAAATGCACATACATTACAGTGACAACTGTAGCTTTTCAAGCATATTTCTTGACAAAGGCAAAGGCAGGAAGTAGTGCTTTGAGTGTTGACTAGCTTTTTAAAATGCTCCTACGCTAGATACAAATGAAACCACAATTTTGGTTTGGAAACATTCCTGAACGGCTTGCGAGGAAAGCAGAGAGGTTGGACAAAATGACAGAAAGGGAATATCGAACTCTTGATGACAAAAATAGTGAAGCCCATGGAGTGTTGCTGTCCCGTGATGATCACAACAATAACTGGGAAGTAATGAAGAAGGCAGCTGCAAATCTTCATGTCATTTATGGTCAATGCATTAACAGTTTTTGTGACACAGGAGAAAGTTTTGCAACCAATGTGTACACCACTTCTGGGTCGTTGGTGGAGTCTGTCCTCGGATCAAAATTAATCAAGGCAACTCGCTGTGCTGAAGGTCGTGAAGGTATCTTGTGTGGTCAGTGCAAAGATGGATTTGCTTTGACCATGCACAGCACGGTATGTTTGGCAAGTCTGGATAAATTCTGAAGTATTTGGGGAATAATGTTGTCCAAATACACAGACAGTTAAATTTTAATAACATCGTCTCAAGCTAGGCTTCATTTGGTTCTCGAGAGTTTAGTTTATTTATACCTGACTGTCTTGGCAAAAAAAGCCTCAGCAAGGCGTTTGTTGTGCATCTCTTACTGGGCATCAGTGCATGCATCAGTCCATACATCTGTGCACATGACTATGTTATGCAACACACTCTGTGCTTGAAGACAAAGTTGTATTTATGATCAACCATAGTCACGCTTGAGATAGGTCCCGCTGTCAGGCTGAGAATAGCACGGCTCTTTTTTCCCTGGGTTTGGCAAGCCTGGAGATAAGCTTTGGAAAAAAACTCCTTCTATTGTTTTTAGATCTGCAGAAAGTGCAAAGACACCTCGATTGTCCCAGTTTTCATCTCAACGCTTGGAGTTGGCTTAGTACTCTTCATAGCTCTTCTCTACTGGGACTGGTCAAAGGTTGTCATATCAACACTGCCCTCGCTCTTCTTCTTCTGTCAGGTGATTGCTGCCTCCTCTGATTAGCTAAAATCTGTCAACTCAAAGCACGAGAATCTCTTTTTCTCTTGTCATAAGCAACACATGAGAACATTTTATCAACAGTTTCAAATATAACTTGTTATGGAATTTTCCTTCGCTAGTAGAAGAATTCGCACCTGACAAGTCATTGAAAATTTTGTTTGCCTCTTTGCCCAGGCAATGACCTTCACAAGCTCTCCATCTTCGAGATATCCCCATGGCCATGAGTATGTTTCGCGCACTCTCAGCCTAGATTGGAGTTTTGGGATGTGCCTAACAGACAACCTCAACGCTTTGCAACGACTAGCATGGGCCTATCTTGCACCTCTCTACCTTCTCAGCCTTGTTCTCGTTTCAATCTTCCTCAGCCGATTTTCCCGAGTATTTTGTCGGTCAACAGTCGTCAGGATGTTCTGGCAATTCATCTTGCTTTCCTTCAGCAGTTTGTCCTCCACCTCCTTTCAGCTTCTTAAATGTGTTCACCTTCAACCGAAGGATGTGTTTGACAAACATAACCTTTCAAACTGGCGCTTTGCTGACGATGCTAGCTTTGAATGCTTCGCTGGAGACCACCTTCCTTGGTCTTTAGTGGCTTTAGGTATTGTGGCTTTATTTTGTATTCCTCTTCCTTTGTCGCTTCCATTCTTACGCCACTTTCCAACGTTCAAACCATTCTCTGATGTCTACTCAAGTCTGTACAAAGACAACCGGCGCTGGTGGTGCTCTGTAGACCTTCTGCGCCGTCTTCTCCTCGCAGCTGTGTACACTGCTGAAGGCAATCCAGAGAAGGTTCACCAAGCTATGATTCTCATCTGCACGATCTTTTTCTTGCTCCACACCATGATGTGGCCTTACGCTTCTACACAAGCCAACCTGGTGGAAGCAGCCTTGCTCTTCTGCCTATTAGTCATCACTGAAGTTAGTGGTCCAGATATTACTCTTGCTAATGCCATAGCTGTGGAGGTGATCTTCTTCATAGCTATCAGTCTTCTCTTCGCTTTCATGGCTTGGAATGAATTGAAGTCAAGCAAGTGGAACAAGAAGCGCAAGCAAAGGCAAGGCATCAACATTTCAGCCCTTGGTCAGCAAGATGACTTGCTGAGGGACAAGCTGTTGGCTGACGAGAACACACCTCTGTGAGAGGATAGCATCTTGCTTTCCATGACAGCAGCATTCAGCAAATGTCTCTTCTGCTTCCAGTCAATTTTATCATTTCTTTAATTGCATAAGTTCATGTCTTGCGCTTTCTTTCGTCATTGTCAGTCTAGAAAACAGCAATGAATTCACAAGTCCTCTAACTCGTAGAATGTCGTTTTGGAGACCTGTGTAATGAAGGTGCTTTCTTAGTAGCTGTTGAACAGCACTCTCTTCTTCTCTGGTTTACTTTCAAAACCGTTTCCAATGAAATTGCACAAATTCTTCTGACAGCTATAACTAAGTTGCGTACAAAATCATTGTTCGACTAACACCAGGTGGCACTTAACCCAGCAGAGTTGCTCGTAAGATGAGAGTGGTGCAAGAAACAAGCAATGACTGATGCTTACTATACCTGAGTGGAAACTAGGACTGTTCAATGTGCATGAGTGGACTTAAGAAACGACTTGCAATAGTCAATACACTAACAACTTTGAGACATTGGATCTCAAAACATTATAGATTTTGCTATAGCATTCAAACTTGAGACAGTACTCATCAGTGCTGTGTCGATGCGAAGATGCGGCTGCGACAAGGCTGAGACTTTCTCACTCCCCCAGTAGCTTTCCACTTGTGGGATGCCCACTGGCATAGGCTGCCATACTACATTAAGAAAGTCTCGCAATATGCCAGCAGCATGGCATGATATCATTTATAGTCATTACAGGGTTTTCTTGATCAAAAAGGACATACACTTGACTGCACAAGACTAGCACAAGGAAGTACGGTCTACCGGGACTGCACAAGACTAGCACAAGGAAGTACGGTCTACCCGAACTGCACAAGACTAGCACAAGGAAGTACGGTCTACCCGGACTGCACAAGACTAGCACAAGGAAGTACGGTCTACCCGGACTGCACAAGACTAGCACAAGGAAGTACGGTCTACCCG
>JAOWAR010167538.1:0-10056 GCA_028571005.1 Clathrina lutea | reverse complement strand
TCTCTCTCTCTCTCTCTCTCTCTCTCTCTCTCTCTCTCTCTCTCTCTCTCTCTCTCTCTCTCTCTCTCTTGCTCTCTATCTTGCTCCCTCTCTCTCTCTCTCTCTCTCTGTCTGTCTGTCTGTCTGTCTTCATCTCTCTGAAGAATACAGTGGACTCCCCTCTGCGAAAGTTTGCCACCAGAAAAAAATTCAATAGAATTTAGATGAGCAGTTTTGAACATGTCTCTAGGTTGTGTCGTAAGTGTTAGAACCAGCCGTGAGCTGTTCATTTTGTTTGATGATCATCTTTGTCTGAAAATCTGGTAGCATCCATTGCGTCTCTTTGTGGTGGCGCTTTCTCTTGAAACTTACAGCTTGGCTCTGCACAAAGAAATTGAAGACTACTGCACCAAGCACCAAAAGGCTGCTGACCTGTTTGCAGTAAGTATAAGGGGACATAGGCGTGGTGTAAGGGTAGTTCTACCCTCCTTCCTATCTGTGTAACTACGCCTGTCACACATTTATTGAATTGTGCAATGTAAACGCTGCATATCCGATACGTGAATGCTAAAAACTAAATCCTGATCTGTTTGTTTGGCCGAGTTGTCATGGGCGCAAAAATGGCAGATCAAAGCTGAATTGAGTTCACTGCTGTCTCTTCATTTTGCATATATAACTAGTGCATTGTGGGGACTGCCTCTCTTCCAGGTGCTTTAAGGTGCGGTGTCCTTAGATTTTGTCAAAACTGCTCTGAACATCAAATAAAGGGGTGGAAGGAAACAAGCCGTAATTGGGCATGCCACAGGTTTGCTCTGTTGGAAAGAACTTGAGGCATGTCGACAGCAAGACGTTTGGCAAAGATATTATGTGAATGTCTATCTGAAGTGTCTGGTTGTGTGGAGCTACCTCTTGGGAGTTTATGACTGCACGCCAATAAAAAAAAAATGGAATAGATTTCTGGAGGTTTTCAGTGAAATTCAAGTATTAGTCTGTCTGATTTGTCTAACAGAGAATCAACTGATGAAAGAGAATGAGGATATTTCTGCAACTCTTGCCAAGTCAATCGGTGCTCCGGGTTTTAGTCCTGTGAAGTCACCTCAAGTATGTGCAAGTGCAGATTTTCTTGAATCAAACAGCAAAGAGTGATGAAAGTGATAAGAATTTGGCCCTTGAAAATAGCGTTAAAACGAAGAACAGAATGCCCTAACCTCCTACCAACTTCGGACGGCTGCTGCTGGCGCTCCTACCATCATTTCCATCAATGTGACTGTCGTCACAGTTGCCATATGCCACGGTTGCTAAGAACACAACATGACCACTATATCCGTCATCACTGCTATTGTAATTACAGCCGCAGGCAATATCACCATCACAGTTGCTGGCAATATTGCTATCACGGCCACCTTGTCGTCTATGCTGGAATCGCTACCATGGCTGCCGGAAACTTCACTATCTCAGGGCCATCTCTGTCCCAGTCGCCATTGTCATCCTGGTAAGCATCACCACCATAGTGTCCTTCACCAATGAGCTCGTCAACAAAACTTTTCTGATGAACACTAGCAACATCACAGTCACATTTGACGTTGCCACCATGGTTAATATCGCCACAATGACCGCTATCTCCCTCACAGTTGCCATCGCCATCAGAGTAGCCTTTACCATTACAGCCAACACCACCTCCACAGTTGCTATCCCAGCCATGCTTGCCATTGCCGCAACCGTCATCATCGCCGTCACTGTCCCCATCACCGTCACTGTTGCAATCACCACCACAGCTGTCATCATCACCGTGGCTGTCACTGCTTCCATTCTTGGCATGGTCTCCATCGCCGTCGCCATGTTGGTCGCCATTGCTATGTGCACGAGAGAGAGAAACTGAGAGGAGGATTGGGGAAGGTGGCAGCAGTGCTTATTGAGTCAATTTGCTATACAGAAAAGGGATCAGACACAAGCCGTCGAGGAGAAATCTGTTTGTTGGGTTGGAATTACCTTTGCACAGTTTTTTCTACGACAAACTAACTACAAAGCAATTACCAATTAGGAAAGAGAATTCTGAAGGTCTTCTGACAAATTGAAGTTATGCTTGCTTCAAGTCTCTGTGATTTGACTGGGATTCAAGCTGAGAGTGGAAATGAGGATAATGTGTAATGGTCTAATGGACGATAAAGGTGAAACTTGTCTGCTAGGAGAATCTGCGCTGTGGGCTCGAGTCCTGGTCAAGTCACCTGGAGTGTGAGCAATCACCGATTTTTCTGAAATCAAAGAGCAATGAGTAAGGAGAGGGATTACAAACCGCCCCTTCAAAAAAGCTTCAAAACTGAGAAGAAGCACGGATTCCTCTAACCTTCTTCTAGCTTCAGGCTGCCGCTGCTGGTGTTGCTGTTACCACTCCTCTCATTTTCATCATCGTGCCTCTCAGTATGGTTACTATCGCCCCCAGCAACATCATTGAGATTACACCACCTTAGTTGAGACTGCTATTGTCATTACAGTCACAGGCAATATCACCGTTGCAGTAGCCGGCAACATTGCTATCCCAGGCACTGTTGTCGCCTACTGGTAGGTCGGAATCGCTGCTATGGTTGCTGGTAACTGCACCCTCTCAGTAGCCATCTCTGTCCCAGCCGCTATCATCATCCTGATCACTATCATAGTGTCCGTCAGGGTTATCTTTGATCGCCATTGAGTTCAATGGCTAAATTTTTGTTATGAATATTACAATCACAATTGACATTGCTGTCATGGTTACCGTCGACGCCATCCCTTCACGATTGCCATCGGAGTCGCCATTGGCATCACGGCCAATGCTACCGCCATGCTTGTCATTGCTACCACAGTCGACATTGCCTTCACACTCACCATCGCTACCATGGTCGCCATCGTCCTCACACTTGCCATTGCCGTCATGACTGCCATTGCTGTCACTGTCGCCATGATCGTCACGGTTGTCATCGACGCGGTCACCAGTGCTTTCAAGGTCTCAATTTCATTGATCGTCATTGCTGTCACAGTCGCAATCATTGCCACAGTTGCCATTACCGCCACTGCCGCCAACTCCACCACTGCTGCCATTGCTGACATGGTCTTCGTCGCCCCCACAGTCACCACGATCATCATTGTCACTGTGTGCCATCGTCTTGGTGCCCTCTGCCATGACTGTCACCATTGCAATCATGCTTGTTATGCACCATTGCCATCAGGATTGTCACCGCCATCACGATCGCCATCACCGTCATCATAGCCGTTGTTGTCACAGTTGCAATAGCTGTCACATCCGAAATAGGGGAGGGGATTGGCAGGAGTGCTTCTTGAGTCAATCTTTGAAAAAGGATGGGGTCAGACTCAAGCCGTCATTAATCAAATACAGCTATTGCATCATCAATGGACTTTTTGAAATGGAATTTTACCAGCATCAAAATAGTACTTGCAATCTACTACATTAGGGACCTTCCAAAGAATGAAATACCTTTTATATTTCTTGTGGTGAGACCGAAGAGAAAGAGCGGGGGTCAAAGAAAAAGTTTGAGTAAACAGATTGATTATACGGAGAGCAGCAAATCTGCCTGTTGTTGTGGAATAACATTTGGGCAGTTTTTCGACTAACTACAAGCAAATTAAAATTAGGAAAATAACCCTTAAAGGTCGTCTAACAAATCGAAGTTATATATATATATATATATACTTGCTTCAACTCTCTGTGATTTGACCGGGATTCAACTTAAGACCGGAAATGAGGATATTGTGTGACAGGGTAGTGGGCCGCAAGTGCAATTATTATCTGCAAAGTGAATCGGTGCTGTGGGTTTAAGTCCTGTCAGGCCAGTTCAAGCGTGAGCAAGTAGCGGATGTTCTCAAATCAAACAGCAAGGAAAAGTGAAACCAGTCTGACCCTTCCTAAAAGCTTTAACAAGAAAAAGTACAAAATCCTCTAACCTTCTTCAGGCAACTGCTCCTGGTATTACCATCACTACTGACATCATCATAGTGACTGCCAACACGTTTTCTATTATTGCCATGGTCACTGGCAACATCATGCAGACGACCACCATCTCTGCCATGACTGCTATTGTCATTACAGTCGCAGCCAAAATCATTGTCGCAGTCCCCGGTGACATTGCTATAATGGTTGTCACTGTAGTCTATGTTGGAGTCCCTGCCATGGCTGCTGGCAACTTCTTCATCTCGGTAACCATCTCCGTTACTGTCGCCATTATTACGCTGGTCGCCATCACTGTCAGGGCCACCAACGCCACCATGGTTGCTAACCTCTCATGCTTATTATTGCTATCAGAGTCACTATTGTCATGTGATTAATAATTTGTGCCCCTTAGTTCTATCTTCCTTTTATTCTCTTGAGCATACTTGTTCTTCCTACCAGTCCAGGATGTTCTCCCTGTTCTTCACCTCCATGTAGACTGAGGTGAGGAAAATAACAACCTGTACTGTGTGATTTGACCCGAACTAAACCCAAGACTAGAAATGCACATTGCCTGATGTTCCAGTGGACAGCAATAGTGGCTTTTGTCTACCGGGTGGATCGGTACTGTAGGTTAAAATCCTAGTCCATTCATCTGCCGTGTGAGGAATTACTCGGGCTGAAAAAACCTAGTTGCCTGCTCACCAATAGCGAATGGAAACCTGTCTTCGGCAAGTGAACTTTTCCGCCTAGTGCCAGAGTATGGAGCCTCGTTCCATTTTTGAGACCAGCCTACGTGATTTGGCCAGCAGTCTTTGTGAGAAAGAACAGCAGGACAGCTAATTGTCTGAGCAGTCGCTAAACACGCACTGCTGAGACAATCAGAGAGCATCCTCACATACCATGTGCATGCATTACGTTGTGCACATGCCCGCATATTCTGACTTACTACAGTAAAGCGGCTTGCATGCGACCTCAAACACCAACCAAACGCGAAGGTGTTTGTCATTGGTACATCGGCTGCCACATGCATGTACATACACAGAGTGAGTTCGTGCCACGCTCGTCCTGCGCGAGAGCGATTGGCGTTCATGCATGTATCCGGCCGGCGCAAGGCAGCAAGCCGCAGCATGCATCATGTGAGGCACAGCTCAGCCAAAACGTCGTTCGAAATTTTACCGAGATGTGACCTGAGAAGAGAGTGTTTTTTTTTATACATCCCAAGCGGATATTGAGATAAACTCCAGGGAAGGAGCACAGAAAGTATACTTCGAAACAGCCGATTAATTCTTTGGCTCGTGGCTTGATGATGTCGTCCAGTCTTGAGTAGAGTGTCAGCGCGTACCTGGAGCTAGTTCTCACACCATGATCAAGCCGGAGGCGCAGCCGCGGGACGTCAACGCAGGTCCCTGTCAGACTGCCGACAAACGAGGTGCTCGGTCGCTTTTTTCCCAACTTCCGCTTCGCATTTTCTACTGTTTCAGTCCCCAACACAGTTCGATGCTTCACCTACTTTCAGGCAAGTTTGGAAAACGGAAAAGGCCAAATCTGGCTACGGGAGGGGTAGGGTCCGGCCTTAAAGTTAGATGTAAGCTGCTGTAACCGTACATACGCAGCAAAGCCGCGCGAAAGTGCCAGCTATTAATTATATCGAGCACAAGATTGGCAATAATGTGTGGAAAATGTGAAAAATCAAAGACATTGCAGCGATTGGTCATGGGGAGGAAAATGGTACCAGCCAGGCCTACCGGCGCTCGTTGACCTTTCCTACTCAGGCCGACGAAGGGTTTTATATGCGATGAGTAGCTGTAATCTGAAGAAGCGCTGCTTTTGTGGCAGCGGAAATTGCAGTACTATTTTCTGTTTGTCTGTCGTTGGGCACGCGCATATTGCTGCAGAAGCGTCTCGTTCGCACTTGCAGCACGGTCACGCTGGAGGAGATTCTATTGCTGGATGAGCTGAGGAAAGACCCACGATATCAAATGAGGACAAATTGCTGCACTGGGGGACGTGGTAACCTTCGCTCTTGGCATGATGTTTCATTTTCTCTAGCAGTCTCTTCATGGTCTTCAATCTCTACCTTTGCATTCCGCTCTCTACATGCCTCTCTCTTGGATCTCTCTCTCTCTCTGTCCCTGTCTCTGTCTGTGTGTCTGTCTGTCTTTCTGTCTAATAAGAACGCGTGGTACCCTCACACAACACCTCCAATCCTAGGGGAACGCTGAAAAACGTTGAGTCAGGTTAAATGAGAAAGCTGATCCCCCAGCGTATCACACAAGTCCATTAGTTGTTGTTCGTAATAATTTTGACGTTTCGAACCTTACGGTTCTTCATAAGACCAACACTGGACAAGACTCTAACAGGGAAATATATGTAAGCAGTGTGTGAATCTAGAGTGCAACCAGCAGAAAATGTTCGTGCAAGAGAAGGTGCAAAGGGTGTGAGGAAGGTGTAAGGACAAGAGAACAGGAGAGAAGAAAATGACAAAGGTGGCAAGATTGCGAGGGCAGGTAGAAAGACCCAGAATAAATTACATAAACACCAACTAGAGTCGGTCGAGTCGTAGATTTATGCCGCTTGGGATCCGTGCGTAGCGTCCTGATCAATCGGGATTCTCGGTTTTTTCCGCAGAATGGTGTCATTTTGGGAGAGTTGGTCCACCACTATGACTCTCAAGTCGCTCAGCGTATGTCCACTAGAACAGAAGTGGGCAGCCACTGGCTTCTCAGTGGTTTTTCCCCGGCGGATGTCGGACCGATGGCTGTTGGGGCGTTCTTGAAGGGCCTTCTCTATCTCCCCGACGTACTGCAACCCACATCGATTACAACGAATAACATAAACGATGTTTGATGCTTACACTTACAAGTCGCGGACACGGCGAGCCTGTGAGTCTTGCCAGTGAAGTGGCTGGTTATCTCCGGGGCCTCCAGGAGAGATGGGCATGTTTTACGGAGGGCCCAAACGGCATAAATCTACGACTCGACCGACTCGAGTTGGTATTTATGTAATCTATTCTGTTTTTATACCTGCCCTCTCAATCTTGCCACCTTTGTATTTGTCTGTCTGTCTGTCTCTCTCTTTTTCTGAAGAAATTCGTGTAGCTTTGCCTGCGGCTGTGAATACTTAGGGTTAGCCTTAATGTTGACTAGCACTACTAAAGATAAAAGACATGGACATGATTCTACTACCCCGATCAGAATTCTTAACCTGTAACTCCGCGTCCGTGACATTTGAAGAGGTATACAGGGATAGAGTGTATTGTAGGTCATAGCGTTCGTATGCAGATGCAAACAATCTGAAAATACAATATCCGCCCACCACCACCGCCGATTTTGAAAGAAATCCCGTCAAACTACTATTTTTGGTAACTTGGTGAGAATCCTAAAAAAAAAGAAGTGGATTAAGTCTTTTGATCCGGAGTTGTGATTCTACAGAAAGCGACAACTTTGAGCGGAAACACCTAACCAATTGAAAAAAATTGGGAGATAACTTTTCAGGCCAAAAAACAACAAAAAGGTGGAAACAATTTTTACGTCTTTCAACACGAATCTCCAAGCATGACTTCAGAAATGAATCGACACAGAATCGCAAGCAAACTTCAGGAGGTTTTCAGAGAATATATATCCAAGAAGGAATAAATACCAGCGTGCAACTAATGTCTGTTTATTAATTTCTTGTCAAGTTCAGTCGTTCTTTCCGAGCTTTTCTTTTACTGAGCAACGCATGACGAAGATAGAGAGGGAGAGGGTCATGTCGGGAGCTGGCATGAAATATCACTCTGACAGCTTATGCATGAACATGACCCATTTTCATTTACTCGTATCATTCTCAATCCCCACCATAGCAGTCTGTCGAGCACACCGACTGCTTGTGGTTTGCTAATACAGGACAAAATGGACGAAATAGTGTTGCATATACGACTGATTTTCCATGTTTGTGGCTGAAAAAAAGTGCTCAAACACTTGGCTCTAAACCGGGTTTCAAGATCTTATGCCGGATTACTTTGTGCAGTGGGCATGTGGGATCCCACAGGTGAGTCACGGGATGGTGATGGAGGCCCTTGGGGACTACTAGTCCTCCTTTCAATGTGTCATGTTCATTTGAGCACAAGATCCTAATTGTGATCAGCAACAGCTATAGGTGGAAGAAAACATGGAATTTCTATGGTATACTGCCTACACACAGGCAGAAGTAGCTGTTGAGGTTTTGTGACTAAGCAAACAGTGGAGACCTCTTTATCTCGCACTGCAGATCCCACGAAAGACAAACAACATAATAATATTATCAGGGCAATTTTGTGACACATTAGCATTGACCTTAGCAGCTCATGCGGTTTAACAGTAAGCGTCGAACTCCATTTATGCTTTTGTGCGCATGCGCCATTATTGCTTGTGTCTTGCATACTTTGTGGGTGCTTGCAGAAACAACCGCCTTCCCACCCTTCTCCTCCTCTGCTCAATATTCCTTGCCGCATAATTCCAGCCCTCTTGTTGCATTGCATTGTCATTTTGTCATTTCGAGTGCTTTGAAAAACATCGGGGTGCCAGGCTTGCTCAGTTCTTTCACCTGCAACTGCCAATGCTTACAGATTACTCTCCGGAAACATGCCTGTTGCGTGCAGCCAGTACCCCCAAAAGCCCATAGTCTGTGTCTGAGATTGTGGGAAGATATTAATGTACTTTCCACCCTGTGTCTTGGATAGCTAATATTTTTGTATTATATTACTCTTAAGGCACGAAACCACGGCAAGGGCTACGGACATAATCAGGTACACATATGGACACTGACACTCACACTAACTCGTTCCATTGAAGTGGATAACATGCTTTTTCTCAATTATTATGGATACTCAGAGCTAAAACATATAAATAGTCACGGGAAAGATAACAGCATGCACACCGCTTTAATAAGTAATATCATCTGACTGAGACGGATAGAAATAGTCTCATGATCAGTCTAGTAATAATCTGAATTAGATAAAAGACCTGGTTTTCATCTGGAAATAAATCTAGCCCCAAAAGAGTTTCTCCACACACAAGGTGAAAGTTTAAATGGAAAATTACAAAAAGAAGAGCTGGAAGTTTTGGCATCGACACTGACGTCAATAGCATGAAAACTTGTTCACCTTCATAAGCTATGGTTCAAGAGCGTGCTTTACCGTCATCTAACAATTATCTGCATGAATTAAAAGAAAGCGAAAACGAAAGCCTTCTCCGGGATCACGGACATGAGTTTGTATTCTTTTGTTTGTAGTTTGCCTCCTAACTTTGCAAATTCCAATGAACATGAGGACATTAAGTCCCTGTCTCTGCACACGTATAAATGTATTGATTTGGTGGTGCTCAACTGTCAAGCACATTCTTATGGAGAAAACGTTAACAAAAACTGACAACAGAACAGAGAGAAAGATTAATAGAGAGAAAGCAGGCAGAGACATAAAAGTGATTGTGACAAATTGAAGGTGTACACACCGTAAAGAGGAATGATGAAATCGAGATCTACCAGTATTAATTCTCAGCTAGGCTGACGGGAAAAACCTCCGTGCCCTGATACAAGCACCAAACAGAGGAAAAAACGAAATCATGAATTACAGTTTTAAAGTATGCTTTAAGACAGCCTATTAAAAGCATGAGACAGAGATTGAATGTGAACCAAACACAGACAGAAGAGCAGAAGGGATGAGAGGGAAACGAGGAGAAACAGAAGAAAGAAATAGTACGCTTTTGGCTGACAGGGTCTTGAACATGATGGACAGATGCGCCTGTCGCTAGTAGCCAAACAAAATGGCGAAGTATGTACACTTGACAGCAGCCGGCAAAATCCGGACTTTCCCTCTTTTGCTTCGCTTGAGCGGGAAAAAGTGATATATTTGGAAAAACAGATCAGTTTGAAAGCGTTACAAATCAATGATAAGTCAATATTTCAAAACAATACAAAATTGATGGGAGGACCTGTGTGTGTGTGTGTGTGTGTGTGTGTGTGTGTGTGTGTGTGTGTGTGTGTGTGATAGTTGATATAAATGATAATCAGAGACCAAGGTGACGTGCCATTGTCCCAATACTTCAAAAATCTTATGATGAGTGTGTGTGTGTAGAGAGAGAGAGAGAGGCGTGTGAGACAGAGAGAGTGAGAGGGAGAGAGGGAGTAAAAGAGAGAGAAAG
>JAOWAR010167527.1:0-10056 GCA_028571005.1 Clathrina lutea | reverse complement strand
ATCAAAAGGCACAGCGAATACTTACTTCTCCTTGCGGTGAGACTGCGGCTTGTCGACTCCGAGAGAGAAGATGAGGTCGCGACTGGCAGCTACTGAATTGTGAACCTACGTGACTGCCTTTTTGGTGACACATGCTTGTCATACAATCCCGTATTCTGTCACCGGGCAAGAGATCGTGTGTCAGTGCATGAGGTCGCGCCTACATGTAGCCTAGCAACTTAATGAACACAGGAACATACTATTGCATACTCAGATGATTCTACCAACAGATATTGGCACAATGTAACATCGGCAAATGATAGGAAAACAAAATCTTATGTGCCTAACAAACTTCAGCAAGCACACTATCTAACACTCCATACCAAAAAAAACTGTACATCAAGTCCTGACACTGCACCAGGCTAATCAGCCACGGGTGTTGCCAACTATAAGTTAATAATACAAGCAAGCTAGAGTTTGATATTCTCTCCATGGCATTCCCTCACAAATACAAGCTTGATGCTTGAGCTAAGAAGTACCCAACTACTGCAATCTGCCTATTAGCATGAATCCTGTTCATTAATTGTGGAGGTGTGCTGTGGAAGACAGACCTGTCTTGTAAAGCTGCATCAGGCGCACATACTTGTATCGCTTCATCATATCAGCAAGTGAAATAGGACAACGGCCATTCTGAAAAGGAAAGAAAATAAGCGGTGAGACACCGAGGCATTGAGATCAGACTAGAGGTAATGCGAGGACACACTTTAACGAAGAAAACCTTAACATGAACATCTGCCAATCCATTAGTGCCGTACATTGTTCATTCAAAGGCACAACCAGAGTGAAGATAAATTCTCAAAGTCAAGCTGTCATCAATCTACCTGCTCGACCAGCCCACTCCATTTGCAAACCAATGGTGAAAGCACAACACCACACAACCAAAGGACGTGATACATAAAAAAAAAAAAAAGAACCTAAATAGCCATCAGCAGGCCCAACATCATAATACCTCCGAACTGAAGTAAGACAAAGTCACAAAACATGGCAACGAAAAAGAGAAATCCACTACCCCCACTACTTCTTTCTCTTTCTCAAAAGATCATGAACAAAAAGAAGAAAACATGTTCCTTCAAATCACTTCAAGTGTATGGGCTGTCAATTAACTCTTCACTAAACCAAGCACAGCATTTCACAACAACCACATGAACACCGAAGACAAACAAAAAAAAAATAGAAAAGTCAGAAACTGTCAATAAAACTGGAATAAACTGCTTGCATAACATTGCTCACCCGGTCTGCAATTCTCAGTGATGCTCTGCTCTCCACGCACAGCAAGTTGACAGTGTCCAGACGTAGATACGCCACCGCACAGTGGAGCGGAGTGCAGCCATTCTGGTGCACAAAACACAAGCAACAACAACAACAACAACAACAACAACAACAACAACAACAACAATAACAACAATAACAAAAACAACAAGAGCAGCAGCAGCAATGGTGTTACATGCAGTAACGGTGCAGAACGCACGAGAGACTATAGAGTTGAAGACTGCTTTGTTCAAGAAGAACTCAGGGTTATACAGAGAAGAGAGAAGGGAAAGGAATGCTTGGAAGGAGTGTGGGAGGAACACCAGACGAACTGAACCAGACAAGGCGTGTCAGTGTGTCCGGTCTGTCGGTGTCTGTAGCCTGAGGTGACCAGAGGAGGTTTGTCTACTACCACATCTCCCTTGCGGAAAGAGAAGAAAGAAGCAGAAGTGTGCTGGCTGTACACATGTCTGAGGAGCGAGTGAAAAAGGCAAGGGACTCGTGAGTCACACGGAAACATGGATAGAAACAATCAGGTACTACAGGAGTAGACAATTAGAACAAAAGAGTGCATTATTCTACATGTTCAATCGTTTCGGTGGGCAGCTGATCTGACCGCTTCGGGTTATGGTCACTCCATCTCCCTTTCGTGCGGATAGAGTTGCACTTGACAGTGTAGGAGCGAGTTGAGGATTTTCCTTCACTGGCAAGGCTGCTGGTGGAGGAAGGACGTGAGGCTTTGCACTGGCTGGGGAGGAACTGAGGTCAGGCTGCCGGGGTGGTGTAGAAGCTTGCGGGCCTGAAGTTGGCGGAAGAGCATTGATATGGCGGTGATTACGACAGAAGTTGCCCGAAGGAGTTGAAATGATGTAGGAATGTGTGGCTGGTTGCGATACGACGTGACCTTCTTCACTGCGGTCTGGAAGGTAGACAGGGGCTCCTGCTTTAAAGTGCCAGTAGGCGATTGTTGAAGTTTCGGACTTGGCGCTGCCTGATGTCATCTGAGCGTGAGCGGAAGACGATGGGGATAGCTGGTCGGCGTTGATCGCATGTCAAGGGGATTTGCGTGCGAATACGACAGCAGAAGAGAAGTTCTTCTGGGCTATACCCATTCTGCAGAGGGGTCGATCAATAGGCGAGGAGTGCCATGTCGGGATTTGGCGAGCATAAAAGACGTTTGACCGACTGCACAGCGCGTTCAGCCATGCCGTTACTCTGCGGGTAGTGAGGACTGTCGGTAGTGTATCGCATCCCGAGTTCGGCAGTGAAGACTGCAAACTCAGTTGAGGAGAACTGTCAGCCATTGTCGGGCGAAGGTTTGGCAGAGTTGGTGGATCGTGCCTGTTGTCGTAGTGGAGGTCATTCGTATGACGTCGATGTATCGTGAGTAGTAGTTGATTACTGCCAGGTAGCTCGTACTGTCGAAGTCAAGGAAGTCAGCAACGATTTTCTAACATTGCAGATCAGGGAGGGATGACGGTATCAGCGGCTCTGTGTGTTGCTTTTGCTGGCGAATGCACAAGGGGCAGCGTTCGTCGTATGCTTGAAGTTCTGCACTGAGCCCAGGCCACCAGACGGAGGAAGATGCCCACTGTTGGCACTTCGTAATGCCTTGGTGCCCGTGATACAGCTGCTCGAGAGTTCCAAGGCGCAGAGATGGTGGAATGAGAATCCGACAATTGTAGAGGAGAGACTATCGTGCGTCTAGGTGAATTTGCTGCGCGAAGACCAAAACGACTTGAGAAGAGTGGGGAGGTGATCGTAGCCTGGCCAACAGTGTTCGCAGTAGGTTTTCAGGGTGCTGTAAACAGTATCTGCCTGTTGGGCTGCGGCGATCTCGATGAGACGAGTGTCTGAAGTAGGTAGGGAGTCAGTCTGTCTTGAGTCAAACCTGAAGGCCAACGAGATAATGGGAGAAGTGATCACACGCCCATGTTGCCACAGAGGCCTCCTTTTCAATCTGGGAGTAGCTGGTCTCCGTCAGTGTCACAGGGTGAGACTTTAAGGCAACCAAACACCATTCTCTGCAAGGCTGCTTCTAGGTGATAACTGCTCCGATGCCGAAAGACGAGGCATCTGCCAAAACGCAATGTCTCTTCGTTTGGGCGAGAGCTAGGACCTTAGGGCTGCTGAGGTCAGCATTGACTTTGTCGAAGGCTGACTGCTGCTAATGATTCCAGCACCATGAGGTGCCTTTCATGAGGAGATCGCGGAGTGGCTGAGATAAGGTGGCGAGGTTCGATGAAAAGTGGCCCTGTTGATTCGCCATGCCTAAGAACTGATGAACGTCACTGGCATTCTCGCATGGGGGCATGTTGAGGGCCGGGATTTTGTCCGGATTGGGGTGAATGCCGTTGGAGTCAATGACATAGCACAGAATGGCACACTTGGCTGACCAAAGACACATTTAGAGCGGTTGAGCGTGACGTTTGCATCAGCGATCTTTTGCGTCAAACTGCTGACAGTCTTGCGTTGTGTTCCTTGGGTGTGTTGCTGAAGATCATGGTGTTGTCCATTACCAGGACCACGCCCTCACTGCCGTCAAGGAGTGCTCATTCTTTTTGGAAATGTTCTGGTGCAGGGGAAATGTCGAATGGAAGTTGTTTGTAACAAGAGCGGCCAGATGGCACGTTGAATGTAGTGAGAACTTGCGAAGCAGAGTCAAGCGGAATTAGATGAAAACCGCTGTTACCATCGAGCTTGCTGAAGTATCAGGTGCCACTGACATAAGCGAGGAGGTGCTCAGTAGGGGGCAGGATGTGGCACTTGTGACGAACGCTCTGGTTGAGGTTGGTGAAGTTGCCACAGAGACAAATGCGATCATCCGCCGTTGGAACAACGAACATTCCGGCACAACAGTCAGTCGGTTCGTCCACCTTCCTAATGACATCTTGGGTCGCCATGCACTAAAGCTCCTTTTTGACTGCATCGCGTAAAGGTAGTGAAATTCGGCAAGGCAGAACGAAGCGGCGTCATCAAGGAGGTAAATCGTGTATAGATTGCCTTTAAGCTCGCCAATACCAGAGAAGAGGCTTGGGAATGTGTCAGTGAAGTACGAGTCAGTCACGTATTGGCACGTTGGTAGTTCCAGACTCCCTGGTGTTTGTAGAATGTGAAGGGCTGAGATAGCAGGATGCCTGAGGAGAGGAACTTGAAGGCCATGGACGACGTAGACCATGTGGCGAGAAGACCTATCAGTTACTGACTGTAGTGAGAGAGCTGCGTTGAATGAACCAACAACATCGAGAGCGCACCCATCTGGGCTGTGGAGAAGTCGTTTTGACATGCTCAGACGAGAATTCGAGCGGAGTGTGTTTCAGTAGATCGTGTCGGGAATGGCGCTTGACAAGGTGGGTCTTGAGCATGCCCCTGCCTGTGACTGTCTCGTGGTCATCTTCTGACTCGAGGCCGAAACTTGCGACAAGGTCGTCTGTGTCACCTCCCATGGCGTATATCAGCGTGCTCACTTGGACAGTACCTGACTTATCGAGGCTAGGCGGTAACGCTCAAAACGCTTGATCCAGTACATGACTCGGGCCGAGAAAAGTCGCACGACTTTGGTGGTTGGAGCGTACATGTAGTGGCAGAAGAGGTCGTTGTTGCAGTTGAAGCAGACGCTGCCTGACTAGCACTGGCTTGAGGTTCTGCGGAAGCTAGAGGCTGGGGTTCCTTTGTTCACTGAGAAAATCCCACTTCTGACACCATGTGATGTTACATGCGGTGACGGTGCAGAACACACGAGAGACTATCAAGTTGAAGACTGCTTATATTCCAAAAGAACTCAGGGTTATCCAGAGAAGAGAGAAGGGAAAGGAATACTTAGACGAAGAGTGGGAGGGAAACCAGACAGACTGAACCAGACAGGGCGTGCCAGTGTGTCTAGTCTCTCGGTGCATGCAGCCTGAGGTGACTAGAGGACGTTTGTCGAATACCACAACAACAACCACAACAACAACAACAACAACAACAACAACAACAACAACAATAACAACAATAACAACAACAACAACAATAACAACAATAACAATAACAACAACAACAACAACATATATTGGTGACTTCATCTTAATGGAATTACTTCCACATTACCTTATTCATTTTACTATCATTATTCTTTTATTTGATCAGTCCCTCCTTTCCAAGGCCCTTTCTAGTTGCAAAAAAAATGTTCATTCTGAAAATGGCATGTGATTCGCAAACCACCTCCTGCCATCAAAGAAAATTTCTGAGCACTCGGCCAAAACAGAAATCTCCTCCACAACTTGATACCCTCACCTAATAACCCTATCTCAACTGCGACTGTCAATCTAGACATGCCCACAACGCACCGTGTCTTGTGCATTCACGTCGGGGAGAAAGTTCAACAGAAGCGCTGTCATTGTTCTTGATGATCGACAAGCTACGTGAAGAGCTGTCTGACCTTCCTGCAAAGGTAGAAACACCCAATTAAAAGAAAAAAGAAACAAAATTATCACAAGACACTCTCTAATTCAGGCGTCAGTTCCTATCTTACATCAAAGAGCAAAGAACTAGAAATGTATCTGCTGCAAGAAGAAAGCAAGATACCTCCACGCGTCTTACATTATTCCGCATGGAGAGGGATGCGCCTGATTTTAAGAGGAGCTCGACGAGCGATGAGAAGCCGGAACGAACTGCCAAATGCAGAGCTGTCTGACCATCCTGAAGGAAACGGTAAGACAAAAAAAAAAAATAGGAGAGGTAACAAAGTCAGAGAAGAGACAGTTCAAGCAAAGCTGGAAGACAGATCAAAAGACTGGTGAGACGCCAGGGGACAAGATGCGGCTGTGCATTGTCCAGGCACTGACAAAGATGCCACTACAGACCTAGAGGAAGCAGAGTTGAATTGTGATGACAAGAAGAAGGTTAAACTGAGGAGGAGAAGATATCATCTAGCTGAAACTCAGACATGCACAGACAGTTGGCCTCTTCTCTCTTTCACCTTCAATTCTTGTTTTCATTGCTTCTTCTTCTTTTTTTTCTTTATTTTTTTAAAATACTAGTAAGAACAAGCTAACAACAAGGTCAAGTGAACAGCTAACGACAACAGGCGATAGAAAAGCGACAAGGCCAATGTTGGCCACGGCCTCTCACTGGCACGGCCCTGCACACCCACACATGCACACACATCCATACATACGCGCGTACAAACTTGCTGACTGAGCACTGATCATCCATTTTAATTAATGCATAAACAAAACGTATCTCAAATAAATAATTTTCTGACTTCCTGATAGTCCATGAAGTTTGATAAGCCACAACAGGAGGCGAGCTCTTTCCTCAATGCCACCCATAGTCAGTGAAGATGAGAGAAAGAGCCTGAACTAATAAGCAAGGTAGCACTGCTTGTCATCAACTGATGATGGAGCTTGACCCCCATTTTGCCTTGACAAAATCACATTTTCTCCTCAAATCAGATTCAATCTCAGACATTGAGTCAAAGATTCTCCCCGGGAGAAAGACAAACCCTTTCACTTTACAAGCAATAGAAGCAACCTTCATAAGACATGAGGAGTACAAGTTTCTGTCCGAACGCCATTTCAAAATGTAGCTTTGGCGAGGCACGCAGTTAAAGCATTGTTAACAGGACAGCAGTATTGATCTTATCGATGGCAGCCACCTTAATTTGTTGCGCATGCGCATCTGTCTATCCTGTGTTTGCGCGCCATTTTCATCTTGCTGGTGGTGGGTGGCAGTTTGGTTGTGGCTTGCTCTCTTGCTTCTTGCTGTACGGCTGTTGCTCGCCCACCCTCCCACACCTGTTTTGATACAACAGTACACTCAGGGACGACGGTAATACCGTGGGGACAGGCCAGCTTGCCTTGTAGGAAGAAATTGCTGCGCCCTATGGGCTGCTCTGGCTTAAATTCTTGCAACAACGGGGCCCCGGCAGGCCCCAGGCTCGGGAATCCGGCGATTCCTGCACTGTGCGACTCAGCAGTCGCAATTGCTGCGCCCTAGGCTATGGGCTGCTCTGGTTACTTGCCATAACGGGGCCTGGCACGCCAGGCTTCAGAAGATGAAAGGTAGTGCGGGAGCTGGCGAGTCTGGCGACTCTATCCCGCTAGCTTTTGCAAGGCTTGCCCTCTAGGTACCCCTCAGCATCCCCTGCTCACTACAGCCTCGTGTGTATGTGTGTGTGCTTGGGATCTGTTGGTCTGCTAACAATAACTTTAGTGGGGGTAACTTTCAACAGAAAGGTTATACAGGATAAAACTTGGCCTGGTATGGGGCGCCCACATGAAAATGCAATCCCAACATGGCTCCAGTTAGACATGTTCAAAACATTCATCAGCAAAAGGAGGAAAACACCCGAAAAGCTTTCAAAAGGTGAAACTAGATCATCCTGCTTACTCACCGCTCTGATGTGTTTGAAAGAACACTGTTATCTACTTCCATGGGCTCCTCTGCAAAAGCAGGAAAGACAGAGAAATCATCAAGTAAGAGAACTGGAAAACCTATTTCATAACCCAAAGCACACGAGAGAGAGAGAGAGAGAGAGAGAGAGAGAGAGGGGTGTGTGTGTCAAAAATGTGTGTGCGTGTGTGTGTCAAAAATGTGTGTGTGTGTGTATGTGTAGAAAGTGCAAGAGGTTTAACAGCTTTGTACCTGCGCTCTGGAGTGGAGCAGGTTGTGGCGGAGTGCTGTCTTGTAAGTTTACATCTTGCTCTGATGGCTCAGACACTCCATTACCTAGAGCCACTCTCTTGCTGGGAACGCCTTCTGGCACAGGTGAAGCAGTTCCACTGCCAGGCGGTCGTTGCCGACGCTTGTATGACTGATGGTCGCGCCGATGGTCACCCTCATCTTCTGAGTCAGAGTACTCGTCGTCTCGGCCGATGTGTTTGTCACTTGCACGTACTAGAGAAGAAAAAAAAAGAAAAGAAAATTACTGCCTGTCATTAAAAGTGCACGGCCACAATAATTAGTTTTTCTTTTGTAGATTTTCTTGGTTGAAAAACGTCATTCAGGCTCATCCCGGGCCCAGCTGCGCAGCGTTCTCTCAGTCTTTGGCCGGATCTCCGTGGCCAAGGTAAATTTTAATTCTACTATGTTGGAGCGGAAAGGTTTGAAGTACATTTAGTTTGCAACTGAAACTTGACACATCACCCACAATCATCGAAGAACCGAGCTGGCACTTGATGTCACATGCCGCAAGCTGATCGCCCACGCCAAAAGCCAACAATCGAGAAATGGAGTCATGACTCATTAATTGTCAAAAGAGATGATTTTTATTGAAAACGTCTCCATGTTCTACATCATCATCAGTTTAACAAGAACACAAACTCTTGTAAAACTGATGATGGCGTTGAACACTGAAACATTTTTGATAAGGGGCCGTCCGTAATTTTTGAAATTTTTTTAAATCCGTATTCTCGACGGAAGGGGGGAGGGGGTCACAGCCAAATACGAAAGAAAAAAAGTCGCTCTGGCATACATGTACGTACATAGTAGTTGCAACACTGAGTCAATTCTGATCATGTCTGATCCGAGCGGCTCCCGGCTAGCACTAGCTTAGAAGGGAGTCATGCCAGCAGAGCTAGAGCATGTAGAGAAGCATCGCGATCGGAAGGTGATGAAACCTCAGTTTCATCATGTCAGCGCACGCTGTGAGTTCATGATGGCCCATTGTATATCTCTTCACTACGCTGAGGCAGAAGGTCACCCGTGCCCTTTCTCTTCCGCACACTGTGTGCTGTGCATATGGCGCAGCTTGATCTTTGCGGGCGGCCGAAGTAGAAGGCGCCCTTCTTTTCCCACCCTGCCGTGTCTGACCACGAGCGAATTGTAGAGGAATTGTGGCGAAGGAAAGATGATGGGAAGTTCCAGCAGGAGTGGTATCGGTTAAAAAAAAAAAAAAAAGTTAACCAATATGTGTAACGTGCATTAGCCAATAGCCTCGCGCTAATCAAGGGCCTCTGCACGGATCGCCAACAACTGCGGATGGGAATCGAACCCACAGCCATTCTCCACCGCTGCGGCGGAAAGCGAGCACATAACCTCTGCGCCACAGAGGCAGCTCACCGGTGGCACAGCAACAGTGGAAGGAAGGTAGGCAAGGATGAGCGGAGGGCCACTGTTGCGAGCTGGAGCCAATCGGTGCCAGCCCCGTCGACTGACCGCTCTAGGAGTTTGGCAGGGTTTTTCACCAGCCGTGATGCCGCGAGCTCTAGATCGCTCGCAAGCTCTGCTTCCGCCGCCAGTGCTGGAAGTCCAGGTCCTTCGCATCCCATCGACACGCAGACGTCAGTCAGGCGAGCACAGATGCTGGCAGAGATCGGTGTTCGGGCCTCCTACTTGTTGACGCCTGATGTTGAATCGCGCTCGGACCTGATGGCGACGATCGACAGTGTTGTGATGGGGTGTTCATCAAGGAAGTGGAAGATGTCGTGCATGGGATATACTCACTGAAATATATGGGGTGCACTAAACATGTACTGTATACATCCGATTTTGTATAGGTGCAGATGCATGATGTATACTTGCTCATGGCCATCAAAATTTTTTTGGCACAGAAGTCGGGGGTCCTGGCCAATTCTTCAGGAATACGGATTTGAAAAAACTTTGAAAATTACGGACGGCCCTTAAGAATCATCTCTTTTTGACGCTTAACCCTTTACCAGCCAGCCAGTCAAAAATCGTTCCTATAGGAACGATGATGTAGATCGCTCTACAGCGCACACCAATGCCTGTACTGGCCTTCTAATCACGTGAGCATATTCATGAGTATCATGGCGATCGCATGAGCGA